>SNQJ01S0241618.1:0-13456 GCA_010110895.2 Picea sitchensis
CTAAGACTTTTGTTAAGGGTTGTAGATGATGGATGGCGATAAACCCACCATGGGTTTTGTTTACAAGGATGTGGATCAGGCCAAAGAGGCAATAAAGACAACATACATGGAGAAAAGACAAAAGTGTCTTCCTATTTTGGAAACTATTAATGAGAGGTGGAATACGCAACGCCATCGACCTATGCACGCAGTTGGCCATTACTTGAACCCAAGGTACCATTATACAAAAGACTTTGAAGCAGATAAAGACAAAAAAGAAGGATTGTACCAATGCATAAAGTCCATGGTACCTGATACACGAATACATGATAAGATACACTGTGAGCTCTGTTATCCCCAATTTCTAGGGATAACTAGGAGATCATGTCTTGAGGCCCACAGGTCCTAGACATGGAGTACTGAGAGCAGGATTGACCTGAGCATAGCCCTGGAGGGCCCATCTTTTTCTTCTCTCATCAGATTCGTCTTGTCAACAGCAACAACATCCATCACCTTCAGTTTGGTCTTGTATCGGAGGAGGCTCTTGCTCCATGAGGTAATTGGTCCAGATATCATGGTATGTGTCACTTTTGATCATTAAAACCTTTAAATATATGCATCTGATTCCTTTTATCTCTGACAATTGCTTGGATCTTACATTAGCCCACTTGACCATGCTTGGGGAGATTGACAGGGTGCCCTAGCAAGCCTGTTGTGTACCCATAGGTTTTGGTTTGCCACGGAATTCACGAGAAGAGCCATCGTCAAGCTCCCATCATACCACCACTTTCATCTTATCTCCCACTCATTTTGTCCCCTTATCTCCATAGGACATTGGATTGACTTTTTTTGTAGGGTTGCACCTTATCTGATGGGAAGAAGGGACTAAAGGCAAAGGTAAAGCGACTAATAAAAGTTAAAAGCCTAGAAATAAAACCTGAGATGCTTCACCGGGGGATCCCCCAGAAGGCAATAAAAGCCTCTCGACAAGAAACAAAGAGGGACGGGAAAATAACAAACAAGACCTAGCCAAAGAGGATGGGGGGTCTCATCCGCGAAACTGACCTATTTGGTCCATGGGTACCTAACAGTAATGACATTGCCACCATCTAGTTACCGCGCCAGGGCAGTGACCATTGGTTACATGGCCAAAGGAAAAGGGGTCCCATCACGAGGTCTCATCCGCGAGCAGAGTACTTGTAGGTAACAACTGTCGACTCACAGTCACCATGCCAAGGCGGTGTCCTCGGTTAGCCAGCAGATAAAAAGAAAAAGAGAAAAGGGAAATAAAAGGAAAGAATAAAGGCAAGAGCGGGCTTGGAAAATTGCATCCATAGCCGAGGTGCAGCTTCGCCTTCTACAAAGGCACCCTGAGGATAACATTATGCATCCGGCTCTCCTCTTTACCCACATGTGCGGTCATCCCTAGCCACATCACCTCATTTTACATGGATGAAACCTTCTGGAGACTTCCAGCTTTTCTTGTGGATACTAGCCCAATAGGCGTCTTGTCCTTTTCTTCAGAAAAACTTGTATTGTAGGTTTTGTAATATCTTTGAGCCATTGTGGAGTGATATATCAAGGTTTTATGTATATGTTTGATAATATTAATGATGAAATGTGATTGACATTGCTATGATCCACAATGACTAATGAACCCATGGAGGCGTAGTTTTTGATGTGCGGGACCATGTGCAGAATGAGACGGTACCATTTGGACGGTACACATGGGGAGATGATCGATTCGGACCTCCATAGAATTTTGAAGAGCCCATCGAGATGGTTATTGAGACCCATCCAGTGAGAGAGAGCGAGTTGCTAACGTAGAGGTTTTGCACGGAGAAGAAGAGGACGTTCCATCGGGGACACTTTGCTTGAGCCCAGACTAGGGGGATTGACCCACTTAGGTGGAGCGATTAGCCCGGATGACCGAGGCGTCACCGGGAGGCTTGTAGAGCATCATCATGAGCACATGGCCCGGATGGGCGGGGTTGATGTACGTGTGGCTGTTTGGAAGAGTCCAAGGAGGGATAACGTTTGGCTTTTGGATGCTATACTGGCCCCAAAAAGGCCTTACGTCTCCCTTAGGAGGGCTTGGCGTCTCACTTTTGCTCATTTAAGGTTTTAAAAAGAACATTTAAATGTAAAAAGCGGTATTACTTTGATATTAAATTCTTGTCGGCTATATTTTATGACCTAAAATTAATTAAGGTTATTGATACGGTATATATTGAGGAGTTTTAGCCTCATTTAACATAACACATCACTCACTCATTAGTGAGGTCTGATTTTAAGCGCCCTACTTGTGTATTTTTGCTAGTTTAATTGAGCACTTGTTGAAGGAAGGCATTTCTTGGCATTTCTCTTGAAGGAAGGTTTACAACTAGGGTTTTGCATGCTATTTCATGTGGTGATATGTAAGTATTTTTTACGCAGAAAACTTCTTGATTGAATGGTTGTAGTCTTATATTCTTGCATATGTTTATAATTTGTTGATCAAAACCCTAGGTGACAGCACACAAGTAGGTCCTCGTCTCATGTCCCCTAAAGAAATTTCCGACCATTGAAGAAGGAAAGAAAGAGCCTAGCCATGGCTACACCCTCTTTTTCTCTTCCCACAGGCTAGATACCGTTACTTCGAAGTCAAGAAGGAGGAGACGTGCCAACCCTGGGTTATCTACACCTAGGGATGTCCACCCTTCCTAGGGTTTGATGATAGAGCCTTTATGCTTAACCTCTCCCTCATTGCACTCTCTAGTCTTGATTTATCTTTCATCCTATCCGTTTTGCCAAGTTAACCTAAGGAAGGAGGAGAGAAGGCACTTTAGGCCTTGCTTTAGCAACATCGGGTGAACCTTTTCCCCTAGGGTTTTGATTAGAGGGCCCTGCCATGGCGGCACTTCAGAACTCTTCCCTCTGGTCCTTAGTCTTCCTCCTTCAACCCTTAGCGTCCTCCATTAAATTGACTCCATTAACCTTTAGGCATTGATCTTAGACCTCCAGGTGTTGAAGTGAAAGTGATCAAAACAACTCTCAAAACATTTTGCTAGATTGAAACCCTAACTAACCTTAACCTACTAACCCTAGAATGTTGGCGTCACCCTTGGTTATTTCATCTTAATGTGACAGCGTTTCATTTATAAACAATTAAATGGTGTTTAAAGCATTTGTGAATGAGATTGATTGGATACATTGGTGCTACATCATCTTGATATATATTGGTGAAGTGATATTATTTCATGGCTATATTAACAAACATTGACTTAAGTCAATATTTATTATTATAATTGTTTATATATTGATATCAGAATGGTCTTATGAAGTATAACCCATTGAATTATAGCTTGCATATATTGGTTTGTTGTTGCTTTGTTGTTTGAGCAAGTGTTCTTCTTTGGGGCTTCACTTCATTCTTGGTTCTGGCGGGATTATGCGTTTTGGTGGTGACTTTGTGAAGGGGAACTTTACCTGTCCTTTTTTAACTCTTACCTCTTCAAAACTTCCAGGTTATTAGGGGCGTCTCCCAGGCCTAACCTCCTAAAGAGAAAGAACCTCCCCATCATGGTGACATTGGGTGGGATAGGTTCTGTTACACCCGGTTGGGCTTCTATCTTATAGCCATTTGACCTAGCGCTACAAAGCGTGCGATAACAAGCTCCAATCATTCCAATGGCAGTATTGTTAGTTTTGAGCACTTAACACTTGAGTTATTTACTTCCTAGCAAATCGTTGTTGTAAGAAACTCATTAAACAAATTTTATTGAATAAAAACATGATTGAGTTTTAGCGATCTAAATAAATAAATGCGATGGAAGCACAACAAAACCACTTTTACATTTGCATGTAATTTTCTGGGTAAACACCTTTGGAAAAACCCTAAGAGAAAACCAATGCCTTGTTACGTAAGATAAAATCTAGGCCCTAGATCACAGGATAATTAGCCCTAAGGAATAATACAAAAACAACAAAAATAGCCTAGCCTATCACACCTAAGATTTGTCCTTCGATCTTGTTGCTTGTTACTCCTTTGTCGTCCCTTGCTCCCTTCCTGGACTGCATACATACACATGGATGAAATCCTTCTCCACTTGTCCGGTGAGATCTCATTATCTCACTTTGTGTGTGTCTCATCATCTCACCTAAGTGTCTTTTATAACTTTGAGTTTACCCTAAATCCCAAAACCCTAGATCACAAAGTGATCAATGGTTTGAGATTAGATCTCACCTTCAATTTATGATCTAATGGCTAGGATTTTATTTAACTCACTAATGCCAAATATATAGGCATTTAATTAATTAAACTCGCGTGATTCACAAGGTATTCACTTTAATAATCACTTTATTAAAGTGGAGTTCCAAGTCTTGAGAGGCGTGGGACAACCTCCACATGTTAGATCAAAAATGCGTGTTGGAAGTACTTGTCAGTCTGCAAACATCAACACTCCTCTTGAAGAAGGTACTTCTCGAAGAGACACCTGGAACTAGTTCTGCCTCCTGGCACAATGTCATACACATCATCCTACACACTAGCTTCCCTCCAACCATGTTGGTTAGTTGCTCCATAAACAGTGGAAGTCACAGAATCAATGATGTTACATGTCCGGTGTCATGAGAGTTTGGAAACTTCAACTGAGGCACGCTCTCCCTCAATGTGTGCTCTAGGGAGCCTCCACCTACTCTGAGCATCCATCAATGTCATCTCGTTCCAACTCAGTCTTCTGACAGAACTGGAAAGGGGCCCAACTCCTTCTTCCCATCTGAAGGTTGACTTCTCACACTGGAAGTGTGTGAACTCTGCTCACTCTTCGAAACCTCCTGCTCTCCTCATTGACATCAGTCCATAATCAAGATCCCTTGGATCCACTTAGACAAGCTTGCCACGCAGCCTATATACCTTGCCCTCTCTAGCACCAAGAACTCATGTTGAGTCTATGCCAGATCCCTTCGACCGAATAAGAACCTGACCATCCTAGAAAGAGATGGCGTATCCACTATCCTCCATTGTCGATAATGAGAGCAGATTCATTTTAAGCTACGAAACAAACAACACATCTACCACCTCTAGAGAACCTCGACTCTAGTTGGAACATGGTATCCCAACTCCCTTCGCACCATACTTGGCATGGGTGCCAAGCTCCACATGCAGATCCAAGTCCATCTCTAAACAACTGGTGAACAACTCATGTGTCCCAGTCAAGTGACTAGAAACTCCATTATCCACGAACCAGGCACTACCAAAATCTATGCCAGAAAGACAAGAAACTAACAAGAAATCCTTCTCGAACTTCTCAACAAATTCCTTGACTAGAGCTTCTACAGATATTGCTACCTGTTGAGACCAGTGTTACGGAGACGGATGGGCTGAGGTAGGTCCGTGGAGTTCAAACCGACCATTCAAGCTAGCCCTTGGTAGGTTCAGATGCGATACTGTAGGGAGGCCGGAAAGAAGTAGAGGTATTTACAAATTTAAAAATAAAAATAAAAGGGGCGTACAATAGAAGGCTCTAGAAATGTCTAGAGCCCCAATGTTCTAGAAATGTCTTTGCCTTGTGGACCAAGGGAATCAAGCCAGACTCGGAATCCCCATGTTGAGTCTACTCATGTTGAGGATGTAGAGATGATGACTCTAAGTCTGAGTCTGAGTCTGAGTCTTAGTCCGATTTTGAGTTTCAGTATGCAGATTCATACTTTTAGATTGTGTAGTCTCGACTCTTTATTCTCTAGCCTAGACTCTAGAGTTATTTTTGGACTTTATGGGCCATTTAGAGCCTTTTTGATCATGTATTTTGATTCAAATATTCCTATGACTATGGAGTGCACTTCCTCTTAGTGCTATTTTGGTTTTATACACATTACTTGTTATATATATATGAGAAACTCTGCAAATTTGTGTATAATGGTTTGGATTCCACATGGATGCACATGAATATGTATTTTTTCAAAATTTGAAATTTTTATGTATTTTTAGTGATCGGTTTTTATCACAGGTTTTCTGGAGTTAAAGTTCCAGTTACGGTTTTTTAGAATTCGGCCGTTAGGTTACAGTAACATTAGTTGAGACTTCCTATTCCGTTCTAGACATTGTGAAGCATGGTGGCCACTCTTGTAACTTATAAGAAGCATTTCACTTTGCTCAAATCCTTCTTCTTTCCAACCTTTGAAGTTGACTTGTTATCGCTCAATTTGTAGGAAGGGTTTAGGTAGCTTGAGTCAAGGCTTCAAGAAATAGCAGGAGCTTCCCCACCCACGGTCACCTCAATGGGAAGCTCTTTCTATTTGGATATTAGCTAATCGAGGCGATCCCCTAGCAATCGGGGTTCACGGAAGGAGAAAGGTCAAAGTCAAGGCTTTCAAAGGTTAAGATTAAGCTTCCCTTCCCCGATTCTTGCCAATATGATAGTCAAAGAAAAGAAATTCCACTGGGTGCTTTTGTTTCTTGAGACAAGAACAAATAAACTAAAAGAGTGTGTTGCAGTGGTGAGTACTTCACAATATCAATGACTATCTTGTATATATATGAGCATTAATGAAAGCAATTATTGGCCGAAGTCAATGATTGCAATAAAAACTTATATTCTATGTCCACTTCTTCAATAAATAGACAAAGAGATAAAGCATTCAATGTGCAAGTCAAATCCTTGTATTATTCTGATGCAATAAATATTTAAATCTGCTCATACATACATATATATTCTTTGCGTCCTTTATTCTTGAAATAGGGTGGCGTCGACCCTAAAATCAAAGTTTGTTTGGTAGACAAAGAGCTGGACGTTTTGTAATCTAAACTTATGAAGTGATCAACAACTCAAAGGTCTATCAAACAAGGTGACAAAATGTCAAAACGTTTTAAGAAGCCAAGAAGCAAAGGGGTTTTAGCAGGGTGTGAAGCGTCACCTATATTGTTATTGCTTTAGGGTTAGGGTTGAAATAGTCAAAGATGTGGACGTTTGACAAATCAACCAATGAAAATACTTGAAATCTCTATGGCTACAAAGAGATGGTCGACCCATAACTTTTAGTCCAAACACAAGCCTAAAATTAGGGCAAGGCGTCATCATCAAACTAGGGTTAGTCTAGGCGTAGGGTTAGTTAGGGTTTCAAATTTTAAAGAGTTTGAAAAGAGTTTTTAAAGCACAAAAACTCAGCGTTGTACTTCTAGACTAGTGCCTTGGGTTAATGAGTCAAATGGAAGCCCAATGGCTTGGAGAGATTTAAACCTAAAGACAAGAGGATTTGGTTTAATGGTGCTGCTATGGCAAGCCACTAAATCAAAACCCTAAGAAGGATTATTAGAGGGTGTAGCTAGGGCTGGAGCGATGCTCCTTCTTTCTTAAGACTCTTTTGGCAAGCGAGCTAATAAACTACAAATCTATGGCTGGTGACATTTAGGGACAAATGCTAAAACCACAAAGCAAACCCTAGGTGTAAAATAAATTAGGCCTGGGAGCGCCTTCTTTCTTCAATTTATGTTTAAAAGCTAACTCAAGAAAGAGAATGGCTAGTGTGGCTGTGGCTAGGCTAGGCCCTTCTCTAATCAAATGGCTAATAAGCTTTTACCAGGGACATGAAGCCACAACCTACTTGTGTGTTGGCTCCCTAGGGTTTTTAAATGATTAAGCAAATAGCAACAATGTAACCATACATGTAAGCTATTTAATCAACCATTCAATCGAGAAGTTTTGATGAGAAAAACACTTACAAGTCATGAAGAAAGCTTTTATCAAGCCCTAGTTGTAAAACCTTCCCAATGATAAATAGCACCATGCATATGCCAAAGATAATCCTCAAGATGTGGCCTCAACTCCAAAAGACAATAACCAAGAAAAAGACTAGAAATTATATATGAGAGAGCAAGTTGTGTTATGTCCAAATGAGGGTAAAAGCGTCCTCAATTTATATCATCCCTCATGACCTTTAATTACAAAATGGGTCAATAAAAGCGGTAGACAAGGGTGACATCATTATTCAATTATTTGTCACATTAAATGCTAAAATGCCAAAATGAGCTAAAATGGAGGCGTCATCCCCTTATGAGGGAGGCGTTGGCCCTTTCAAGGCATAAACATCATCCAACACGCAAAACGTTAGCCTCACGGAGACTCCGCAGCTTGCCATGTGGCGTGCAACCTGCTTGCCATGCTGCTCGAGCGTCAGCACGTCACGGGTGGTCCCACATCCATCAAGGAGCCATCATCCCATGCTGCTGAGGGGTTGATCCCCATGAGTCAAGTCACGCCTAGCGATCTGATGAGGGTGTCCTTCTTCTTCTCCATGTGTAGGGGCTCGTCATAACTCTGTCTGCCTCTGCCATCCCGGCCAACCATCGTGGGCTCTCCCCATTATGGAGATTAGAGCTAATCATCTCCCCATGTGCCTGCGTCCTCGCTTTTTGTCCATGGGCATGGTCACGCACACATCAAGACTCGCCCTCCATGGGCTCCTCCGGTCCCACAGATATCATAGCAATGTAATCATATCTCATCATTAAAGTTATCAAACATATACATGAAATCCCTAACAAATCATCTAAGAGCTCAAAGACATTACGGATCTACTATACAAACTAAGGAAACCAGCAGGAAAAACCTATTGGGCTAATACCCACAAAGAGATGGAAAGTTTCCTCAAAGGATTGGTCAAGCCATGTTTTAATGAGATGATATGGTTTTAGGGATGTCCAGGTCATAAATAAGACCGGTTGGTGTTGTATGTGGGTGCCTTTGCTTAGGAGGCGAGTTGTACCCGTCATGGATGCATTTTCAAGCCCTTTTATTGCCTCAACTTTCTTTATTGCTTTTTTACTACAAGGTCGTGAAGAGGACCTTGCCTTGGCTTGGTGGCCAGAAATGACATTGTTACCCACTATTATCTTGCTTTGAGAAATGAGAGGTGGCTCGTGATGGGAATTTTCCTTTGGCCAATACAACCAAGGTCCAGCGCCTGGTTTGGTGACGGATAATTGTGTCATACTGCTATTTACCTATGAACATAATGGGTCATTTCGTGATGATCTCCCATCCTCTTGGTTGGGTCTTGCATTTGTTATCATTTTTTTCTTAGGGTCCCTTAGTTTCTTATCGAGAGGGATTTTTATTGCCTTCGAGGGATCCCCTGGGCGAGAAGCATCTCTAGGTTTTATTTCCTACCAACTTTTATCTTTTACCGGTACTTTTACCCCCTGGGCCTTTAGCCCCTTCTTCCCACAAGACAAGATGTAGCCACAGGAAGGTCATCCCAATAGCGGAATGAGGGAATGGGATGGATGGCGGGGTATAAGATGTAAAAGATGATAAGATGGTGGGAAGCGGACGATGAGCTCTGCAAATCCCCTTGGTGGCTAGCAAAACCCATGAATGCAGGCTTGCTAAGTTACCCCATCAATTACCCCAACAATGAGATTGGTGGATTGATGTAAGATTCAAGCGATCATCCGAAATGAAAGGAATCAATGCATATATAAGAAGGTTATAACAATCAAATATGACACATACCATGATACCTCGAACCAATTACCTTATGGAGCAAGAGTCCTCTGATGCAAGCCGGGCAGTGGCTGATAGGAAGGCTCTGGCAGCCCGGGACAAGTCCGGTGGAGAAGAAGATGGGCCCTCAATGGCCGTACTCAAGTCGATGTTGCTCTCGGTACTCCATGTCTAGGACCATGTGGGCCTCGAGACATGATCTCTAATTATCCCTAGATATGGGGATATGACTCTCCACTTGTCCCCAACACTCCTTGCTGACTAGCGGGCGGTCTCAATCATCACCAACACATTTGGCCCCTCTTAGAGATTCCTCACGAATCTCCACATTGATAATCATTCCATAGCTGTCAAACTTGGGGCGTCTCCCCATACTATGATGCCCACTTGATGAATGGGACTGTGTAAAGAAACCATTAGGTCATCCTCACCAACTCCTCATCTAACACGACTTCCCCAGCGGTGCCAACTGATCATGTATTTGAGTGATCTTGGTGAGATAACTAATCATTGTATATGATTTGGTCAGCTTGGTGTCTGAGCTTTTCCTCTTACCATCTTTTTGTTTGTATTGTTGCTCTAAAAAATTAAATTCAGTCTGAATCTCCCCGACTCCTTCTCAGATATGTGAGGGATCAAATAATCCTTCACCGCATTTAAGATAGTCCTCAAGGCTTTCACATCCTTCAACTCATTGAAGCCCGGGGTCCTTTGGATTCGTCGGTGGGGTCACCTTTGTGTTAGCAAACTCCAACAACCCGTTCTCCCTTGAATCGATGTAACCTCGCCAGGGACAAAGTTAGATGCGCCCTCCGGCTTGTCACGAAACTTCAAGCGTGTTAGGCCATCTCCAAAATCGAGGAAATATTAGGAAGCGGCTGTTGAAAATGTGCCTAGTCCTTCAAGCATGAAAACTGAAGAATTTTTTGCTTAGCACAAAACTAATCTTTGGTTTGCCCGGATCCATAGGGACGGATTGCCTGGACCCTAAACACATCCCCAATTTCTAGGGATAGCTTCGTAGAGATGATGTCGAGGGCCTCAGTAGCGGAACATGGAGTCGCAGAGAGGGCGGATGATTGATTAATGTCCACGTACGGAGACAAAGGACCACTTCACCACCACACATCTCGGATTAGGTCACAATGGCATTCACCACATTAGCTTGCTTCCGGAAGACATCGGGTCTTGTTCCATGAGGTACAAGTCGGGTATTATTGAGTAGATGTCACTTTAATACTTGAGGCATTTAGGTATGTTGCGATTTAAAGCTACTTTTGATTATAGAACTTATGCTTGGAAATTATGCTTTCAATACTGTTTCACCTTGGTGGTTGACATTGTGTCCCTAGTAAGTGGTCACCCTTGGGAATGGGTTTGCTCTTGGGAAGGTCCCCTTGGCCGAGTCATCATTTCATTCCTGATCATAATCATCACTTTCACACTTCATCCCTTTTCGTCTACTTATCTTTTGGCTTTTGCTATCTTACTGACCCAAGAAGAGTTGTACCTCATTTCATGAAGAAGGGTTGAAGGCCCAAAGAGGGTACTTCATCCCTTTTCGTCTACTTATCTTTTGGGATTTTTGCTTGTACTGACCCAAGAAGGGATTGTACCTCATTTCATGAGAAGAAGGGGTTGAAGGCCCAAAGGGAATGTAGCTGGCAAAAGATAAAAGCCAAAACTATAACTATCCAGATGTTCACCCAAAGAGGTCTTGAGAACAATGAAATGTTTCTCCTAAAAAATCAAAGACCTGCAAGAAACAATTTCATATTATATAGACATCCCACTTGTTGAGGGATCTACACAAGTGCGTTATGTTATCCCCATTTTGTGGATAACTAAGGAGATTATGTCTCGAGGCCCTCGAGTTGGAGATATGGAGTGTCAAAAGACTACATGACTAGCAATATCCTTTTGCACAGATGGAGACCCTTCTCACCACCACAGAGGTCATAGATTTTCAGATGGCATCCACCACACCAGCTGGCTTTTGAGAGGCAATGGGCCTTGCTCCATGAGGTACAAGTCAGGTATTATGGTGAGTGTCATTTCAATATTTGAGGCATGTGAGTATGTTGTATCTTAGACTACTTTAGATTTCATGACATATGCTTGGACATTATTCCTTTTGCCATGTTTGACCTTGGTGGTTGACATTGTGCCCTAGTAAGTGGTCTTTCTTGGAAATGGGTTTGCTACTAAGAACTCCCTTGAAGAGCCATTGTATCGTTCTAACCATTCTTACCACTTTCCATCACTATTTCCCCCCATTTCCTTATCTCTTGGGATTTTAGAGTGTATTGACCCAAGAAGGGGTTGTCCCTCATTCTATGGGAAGAAGGGGTTGAAGTCCCAGAGGGATTGTTGTTGGGTAAAAGATAAAAGCTTATGTATAAACATTCCAGATGCTTCGCCTAGGGATCCCCCAATAAAGCAATGAAACGTTTATCTGTAAGAAAAGGGGGACCCACAAGAAATATGATTATGAATGCTTAAAGGGTTAGTTGGAGGATAGGAAGTCTCATCACGAGTCGACCTATCATGTTCATGGATATCTAGTGGTATGAGATTACCATCATCTGGTCACCAAGCCAGGGTAATGGCTCTCAGTTGCATCGCTAAGAGAAAGGGGGTCTCATCACGAGCCAACCTTGTCATTTCCACTAGGTATTTGTGAGCGACACTGTCATTATCTAGACAGCACGCCAAGACGGTGGCCTTCAACTTGTCCCTAAATTTTGAAAGAAATAAAGAATGGCAAAACAATGGGCTTGGAAAAATTGCATTGCAAACGAACGTGCCACACACCCTCTACAAAGGCACCCATGAATGAGACACTACAACCCCTTGTATGTCATGAACCCCATGCCCATTGAGTCTTAACCACTTCATCCACTTTGCATGGCTTAGAGAGGGATCTCTTTGAAACACTCCTTGACCTAGGGCAAGATCTACCCAATAGGACACCTCGTCAATCCTCCCATATCCAAGCTTGGCAAGTCGCATAATGTCTTTGAGCACTTAATTGTTTAACAGGGTAATCTTTGATGCATGTGCTTAGGTGGCTCATTTATTGACTTGATTTACTTATCATGATATTTTGACTTGAGATCCTTGGAGGGCGTGCTTATTTGTCTTTGCAAGACCTAGTTGGTGGACAGTTTTGGAGTAACAAGCCTAGCTTGGGCTTCCATAGGGCTTGAAGCCCACAGGTGGATGCCAAGGGCCCGCATGCCGGATGAGAGAGATGAAACTCTGGAGGCCTAGAAGATGACTTGGACGACATAACCTAGCCCCTACTTGCCAAACGTTTTGCCTAGGAGAGGCAAAACGTCATCTTTAGGAGCATGACGTCATTCATGGGGCTAGGGTTTGGTGGTGAGGTTGATATGCATTGGCACAAGGACGTTTTGAGGAGTTTGAGGCTTTGACCATGAAGGAAGTGACTTGGATGCTTGACATGTGGCTTTGGGAAGCCTTCCTACACTCCTCCATCCACAACAACTTGCTTTTTAGTGCCAAAACGTCCCCTAAAGGGGTGATGTCTAAATTAGAGTTTCTTTTTGTGTAAAAGTAAAATTTAAGTGAATTGTTTAATATTACTTTGTAAAAGGGGCAAGATTAGGGTTGTTGACCCCTAGTCTTGTGGTTTTGTTAAATTTATAGCAGTTGCAAGAGCCATTCTCCGGAAGGATGGTAAAGACCCTAGCTGAGGTCTAGGGCCCTCAGTGTACTCCTGGGGTATTTGGTCTGGGACCAAACAGTCAGTGCTATGGCAAAAGACCCTTCTTAGGGCCCCCAATACATGACTAGGGTTCTTAGTCTGAGACTAAGTAGCTAAAGCCCCTAGATATGTCTAGGGCCCCTGGAAATGTCCAGGGTACCCATGCCTGAGGGATGGGTTGATCCATGGTCTTGTACCATGGTGGAAAAGACCCTTGTGAGGGCCCCCAGTGTACGATTGGGGTTCTTGGTGAAGAACCAAGTAG
>SNQJ01S0241620.1:0-13456 GCA_010110895.2 Picea sitchensis
ACCCTCATCTTCACATAGACTGAGATAGTCTTTTGGAGGTCCAAAAGCTTCCCAATGGGGAGGTGTGATTAGGGGATCAAATTTTGCTCAATTTTCAAAGTGCTAGGAATGCGACAAAAACAGTGCCATTGCATCCGTCTCGTCTTCCTGATTCCGGTGGTATATTTACTTTCTCAAACGGAGTTCGTATGGAGAAGATATCGCGCTCTGTTCGCTAAGGCAAACATGGAAAAATTTTAGATGCTGACTGTACCTTTCCGTACAGTCCGTATGGTGACGTGGCAGGGATGTACCGTCCATACGATGATGTGTCAGGTGGATGATGTGGCACACTTTCATTGGTTGATGGTTGTCAAATCGGTGGATGACACGTGTCATTGGTGGCCAATGATGTGAGGACACATGGCCCAATCCATTGGCGCCACGTGTCACTCGTTGACTGGTTTATATGGTTATGTAAAACTAATGGAGGCCACGGGGTTCGACCCCCGGACCTCCCACACTTCATAAGTTTTTGCAAACCTCCGCCGACCATTGCACCGCCATGTGTTTCTTAACATGGATATGTATTTGATTTTATTTAAAATTACATTATAGTGTATATGGTGGGGGGGTCGGGCCGGGGCTTGGCCCTAGCCCGCGGTCATTTGATTCACATATGACCCAACACATATATTATAGCCCAAACGATTGGCGCGTGAATTGTATTTTATTTTATATATAATATATATACCATTGTGCACGGGGGTTTGAACCATAGCCCGACCATTATGTATATGCACGCGGTTGTTTGGTGTGTGGGGTTTGGATAGCCCACGATTTTTACATTTGCATATGCCCACGACTGGAGCGGGAGTTACACGGTTATAACGGGTTAACCACCTTTTTAATTCGCGCGAGGTCACATGGTCATACGCTCAGGTGCCGAGGCGGTTAGGGGCTGGCGCGCCCTTAACCGTTCTACGGTTTGCACCATTGGCGCGGTTGCGCCCGGTGCTGGGTTTTTACGCTTAAAAGAGCGTGTGAGCTAGGTTCATTCAAGGAGGGTGCGGATTATAGAACCAGAGACAACAAGCTTGAAGAGGGAGACTTCCAGGAGGCCTAACTTCTTCATTTTTCGACCGATTGAGGTGCCGAAAGAGCCGAGACAGGGGTTTTGGGATGCTGAGAAGCCATTGGAGCAGTTGGTTTGTCAGTTTGAGCATTGTAAGACATGTTTTTGAGCACTTTTTTGAGCAATTAATAATAATGATCCATTGGAAGCTGGCCAGGAGATGTAGCCCATAAGAGGGGTGAACTCCTTTATCAATTGCTGTGCATATGTGTTTATGTTCAATGTTTATGCTGCTGTCCATATATAATTTTCATAAGTAATCCTTTAATTTATGTGTTGCAAACTGATCCTTTTGATTTAAACACATAACATTTCACTTGCAATAAGTTTTCAAGTTTTTCAAGTCTTCTTCATTTTTAGATCAGAATGGATTCAACGAGCTTCCCTACTTGGTTCTCAGTTGTTTCCTCTTCCATATGTGCTAGGCCCGACACAGAGCGAAGTGCTCTAGTGACTGATTCTTTGACTCTAATCTTCTCTGTGAGAATATGTTCTTTTTCCTTTTGTATCTATGCTCTATCCTCTACAAACTTCGCCTGGAGGTCATCTTTTTCTTGTTGCACAACTCGACGTTGCTCTAAGGCTTCTTCCTTTGCTTACTTTAATGCCTCTGTGGCCTACTCCTTTTCTTCCTAGACCTGACGCAGGTGAGACTCTATCGAATTTTCTAATCTACGTAGCTGGGTAGGCTCATCTCCTACTTCTATGTCCTCTGCTGATAACGACACAATAGACACTGCGCGGCTCGAATAAAGAGCCTACTGTACCCCTTTGAGCTCTGCCTCGATCCTGTCAAACATTCTCTCCTATTTGGCTTCACTTCGCTGTAGAATGTCCTCTGAGGTATTTGATACAACGGTGATGATGAGGTCAATATCATCCACCGTGAGCATAGTCTGTAATGGAGGTCTATTAGCTTTTGACTTTTTTCGTGATGAAGGTTTCTTCAGGGAACCCTTTCTTTTCTTGGATGTCTCGGTCTCTGGGAGGGGATATTTAAGTGGTGTAACTTTGCCATGTTCCTTCTTTTCTTCTTCCCCTTCATTCTCTTATTTATCTACTTCGTCACCTCCTCCTCCTTCAGGTGAATCTGGTGTAGTTTCCTTTGATGCATTGTTCATTTCTTGTACCTCTTCCTTCTTTTTCTTCGTGCTACTGCTGGGTGCATCATATTATTCTCGAGTGACTACATGACTTCTTATGAGGTCAGGTTCGAAGAGTTTTGTTTGTTCAACTGGTATAAGGAATTCTGCAATCCATTCCTTGGTTATTTCTTCCATATATTCCTCAGTGACGTTGTAATAGGACTAGATCTCTTCCTTATGTTCGTCACCGCATGTAGTGATGTAAATGAAGTGCCTATCTATGTAGAACTTCACTATTGACCTGAACCTATAGAGTGTATTCAATGTCATGCGAGGGAACATCGCATTGTACTGCCATTTCTTCGCTGTGTCGCTCGAATACCGTAGCGTAGTGAACTTCGCGGCTAGTGGTTCAGATGAATCGATTTCAGGGAAGGTTGCTCCTTCCAGAATTTCCCAAGCGATGAATGCAATGAGAATCAACAACCAGTTGAAGTGAAACTCATAGCCCTGGTCTTGCGTTTCACAAGAATCTTGCTCCAACTGGTTGACGAGGTAGCTCGCCCAGTTTATTTGCATTCCTTCAATGCATTTTTTGACGAGGTTGACAACAAACCCCGTGACCTGCGTTGGTCTATTCTTCCTGATGAGCTTACCGACAATCAAATGGAATGCTAGGCACACTGCACCATTCTGGATGGAGGCTACCTTATATCCCCACTTCCCTTTCTCCACATCGCCATAAGTGTCTTTTATTCGCTATGCCAGGGCGCAATTTGCAGCTTTCCTTGAGTAAAAATCCTGAGGATCCGGTCCTTGCATGCTCAATCCGATGATCCGGTGGATCAACGTCGGATCTACTGTGATGCGCCTATCGAACCATAGGTAACTGCCATGGTAGAATTATAGGAGGAGTTTAACGCACGCATTAACCTCTTGATGTTTGTCGAAGTGTGGTATCTTCATCACATTGAGGATCGTTGATCTTGCGATGTCCATGGTCCACGAATAGGGGATTATCTTCAACTTCTTCCCCATTGTCTTTGTCAAATACTTGTGTGGTGCGAGCATTCCATAGTTTTTGTGGTCCCCTAAATTGAAATCACTGATTTTCAGCGTCAAAATCTGTCCTAACTGCGGTTTGACTGCCCGTATCCCCTTCGAGAGGTACCCAGTGATCAATTTACAGTCGAAGTCCCTCAGGATGCTTTCATGACTAATCGCGCCATCCAGAGGTGGGATATAGTTAGGAAGGACCGATGGGATGAGCTTCGTGTTCGTCAAGTCATCACGATACTTGCTTCTCTTTTCTGTCGCAGTTCAGGATGGCCTAAATCGACGTCCAGTCGATGGGTATGTTTGCAGTCCTCTTTTCGATGAGGCCTATGCTACTACGGACATGACCTTCTCAGCGATGAGGTCTATTAGGATCTCTTCGATAGATTTCTTTACTACGCTAAGGTCACTCGACATACACGCTCGAGATCAGATATCTCGGGTTGGTGGAAAATCACTCAAGGTAAGCAGAATGGGTGGCGAGGTCTCAATAATCATTGCAAAAAAGCAATTAGTTCTTCGTGGGATCAGATAATCTCAATTTTCAAAATTGTCCCCGGTAAGACATTCGACGGGTTAAATAGCGTATATCGTAACAGGCTCCTTACAATGGGCAGGAATGCCTCAATCAATATAGTTCCAACTATTATGGCATGGTTCCAATGGTCCAATGGAAAATGTTCTGGTAATAACTACGTTTCTAGTCATTTTGGAGCGTCATTCTAATGGCCGGGACACCTCCAATGGTCATATTGCTTCGCCGTGGTGAAGTGCCAGTGTGCGCTATTTTGCTATTCCGGTGAGGTTCAAGTTCTGAAAACCTTCCTTCTGCGAAGTCCTCTCTGGAACGTCCTACAATTTTTCTAGCTTTTCTTTCTTCTTACTGATCTTTCTTTCTTTCTTCCCTGTGATCCGCGTCTCTGGATTCCTCTTTCCATTCTTGTTTTTATCTTCTCTAAGTATAGTAACTTCTCACTGTTGAGGATATTTCACAAGGTTCGAGGATCATACTTCTTCTCTTACTATTTCTAGAGTAGGTCCTCTACTCTCCTGCATGGATAAGTTCTTTTTTGGCCCTTGACCAAGTTTTGGATATCCTTGGTCATGTTTGACCTCTTTTGGGACTTCGATAGGCTGGTCAATATCGACCCCTTTTTAGGGCAGTTTTTGGGATTAGGGTTTATGTAAAGGGTATGGAATGTCGACCCATGGGTTTACCCATGTTTAGGCCCATTTTGTAATGTATAAATAGAAAGCTAGGCGGTGTAAGCAGAGGAGAGAAAGTGAAGTCTAATGTGCTAAGTGCGAATAGTAGTGGATGCTTTGTGCATACTGCGTGTTAAGACTTGCAGAGCTAAGTGCAAGTGATTGTAAGAGGCCCGTGTATAGACTGTGTAAGAAGGCTTTGTGCTATGACCTAGCTCAGGGAAGGAGGATCTGGCGAGGTGCACAGATATCCTGTCCTATGCAGAGTAGGTTTTTTGGGCTCTGTGCTTGTAGAATATTGACAAAAGATAATAAAGAAGAGAAGCGTTGGTGGACGTAGCCCCATGCTAGGGTGAACCTCGCATATCCTGGGTTATGGTTGCTTTGTGAATTATAGTTGTTAGATTGTTTATGTGATTAGTACTTAGTGCAATAATGTATGCTTAGATGAATATGATAGCTTAGTTCCCAATGATGTGAATACGATGCTAGACCTGATCTATTTCCTTATGCTAAGTGATTCAATATGTTAGTTCTGGTTGAATAATGCGTTGGTCTGTGATTAGGGTTTTATCTGTGAAGTAAATACTGGTTGAATACTAATGCATGTTAACTACCAAGTGCATTGTTAGAGTATTGTAATCACAGATCTATGTCCCAGCTAAGGTTGCAAATACTGGAGTCCTGCACCCCTGCCTCTATCTCGGGTGAGACTTCATTTGCTTCACAGGTGTTGCCGAAAGGGCCGGTAGTTAGGGTTTTGTTGGCGCGCTGTTGAAGCGTTGAACCCCGGGTCTACCCCTGTGCCAACAACTAGTTCTGTTGCCGGGACCTAAAACTATCATTGCTGGGAACTGAAGAAAAGAAAGCTCTGTGCGTAGATCTATTTTCTTTAGTGCGCAGTATTCTACTTGACTTGTGAAGATCTGTGCTGAGAAGATAAGTTCCGATCTGAAGAAAAGAGGTAAGATATTGAAGCTTTGTGCTCTGAGAAAGGTAAGATAAGTGAAATTTTTTGTTTCAAAAGTATGGATCTAGGTATGTTTGATAAATTTTGTCCTAGCTTGAAAACTAGGGCACAACTAAAAGAAAGAAGGTTTGATATGTGTAGATCTGATAGAAATAGTGAGAAATATGTTATTCCTATGCATAGAAAGAATGTTTGGACTGACAAATGGATGCAGGATCCTAGAAAGAATTTTTTGCAAGTTAGTTACTATGATCCCAGTGTGTAGTACAGGAAGGGTTGGGGATAATTTAAGAGAAAGAGAGGATTAACCCTTTGTTATAGTTGCATAAGACCGGGACATCTTGCTCAGGAATTCCCTGGTATAAGACCTAGTTGTCTTTGTTATAAAGCTATGGACCATGAAGTTTTGGATTGCCCTAGAATGATTGCTAAGCTTGACAGAATGAATATGGAACAAGAAAACCATGAGAAAGGACACGAGACTAAGATTATAACAGAACCTCAGAAAGAATCAGAGACCGTATTATTAAAGATAAAGGAAACCCTGAATGATCACATAGACACTAATCTATCAGAGATCTTAAAAGACAAAGAATGCATAGAAGCAAGAATAAGAGATTATGACATAGACTGTGTCCTGGATGAGGAAACATAGGTGAATATTATGATAGAAAGAACTTGGGAAACTTTGGGAAAACCTTCTATGATTCCCTCATTGGGAGGGATAGGATTATTTAGAGGAAAGCTAATAAACCTATGTGGAAGACTTACCTAGACATATATGAGTGCTCATGGAACTTCGATAGCAGAAGAACTTGAGATCATTAAGTTTGTTGAGAACATTGCCCCATTTTATATGCTATTAGGAAAAACCTGGATTGAGAAAGATCAGATATGAAGGAAAGAAGAAGAGGAGGATCTAGAATAGAAAAAGAAAGAACTAAGATATTTCATGGCTAGGAGAATAGCGCACTTACTAGAAGAAAAAGAGAATTAGTCGAAGCTACTAAGGACCAAAGATATGGACGTTGAAGTTGAAAGGATATAAGAATACTGGAGACACCTGTCTGTACAAGAGAGCAGAGCACCTACCCCAGAAAGAGAAGAAGTATTACCCTTGAATCCTATGAAAGACTGTCAATAGTGTGAAGTTACTATGCCAAGAGAAGATACAAATCAAAATGGGAAGAGGAACCCAGTAACTCAGATTACAAGAAAAAAGTCTAGAAAGCTCAATAAGAAGAAAGTAAAGTTAGAAAAATTACAAGAATCTCCAGAAAGAGCTTCGCAGAAGGAAGGTTTCCAGAGTTTTAACTTCGCCGGAATATTAGTACAACATAGAATGGCACTTCACCATGGTAGAGAAATATAACCGTTGGAGGCATTATGACCATTAGAATGACACTGCCGAACGGTTAAAAGAGTAGTTATGGACCAAAATCTTGCCATTGGACTGTTAGGACTGCGCCATAACGGATGGAATTGCATTGAATAAATCTTTGCAACCCATTGAAAGAAACCGTTACGACAATCTCTATTTATCCCATCGAGCGTTGCACCGAGAACACTTTTTCAAATTGTGGTTATCTGAGCCCACAAAGAACTAATTGATTTCGCGCAATGATCATTGAGACCTCGCCATCAATTCTGTTACAATGAGTATTGTTCACCGACCTGAGATATAATATCTCGAGTGTGCATGTCGGACGAAATTAGCGTAGTAGAAAAAGCCGTCGAAGAGATTCTAATAGACCTCATGGACAAGAAGGTGATGTCCACAGGCATCCAAGGCTCATCGAAAAGAGGAGTGAAAACCTCCCCATCGACTGCTCGTGGATCCAGACCATCCTGAGCTGCGACCGAGAGAAGAACCAAGCATCGAGATGACTTGGCAAATGTGAAGTTAATCCCATCTATCTTTCCCAACTACATCCCACCCCTAGCCGGTGTGGTGAGTCATGACAGTGTCCCGAGGGACTTCGACTACACAGTCATCACTACATAGCTTCTGAAGGGAATACAAGCAGTCATACCACAGTTGGAGAGGATTCCAACCTTGAATATCAATGACTATAATCTAGGAGATCGCAAGAGCTATGGCAGGCTTTCACCTCACAAGTATTTGACCAAGATGAAGGGGAAGAAGTCAAAGATCATCCCCCAGCCGTGGACTATGGACATCATGAGGTCCACTATCTTGAATGTGATGAAGATACCACATTTTGGAAGGCACCAAGAGGTTAACGCGTGTGTTAAGATCCTGCTAACGTGCTTCCATGGTGGGTATCTATGGTTAGACAGATGCATCACCGTCGATTCGACACTGATCCATAGAATCACCAGATTGAGCATACGGGGACCATACCTGCAATATTTTTATACAGGGAAGGCTGTAGACCGCGCCCTAGCACAGAGGATTAAAGACACCTACGTTGATGTAGAGAAAGGGACACAAGGCTACAAGGTAGCCTCCATTCAGAATGGCACAGTACGCCTTGCTTTCTAGTTGATTGCTGGTAAGCTAGTAAGAAAGAACAAACCCATGAAGGTCACAGGGTTTGTCATTGACCTTGCTGGAAAATGCGTGGAAGGACTCTAGATGAACTGGGCTAGTTACTTAGTCAACCAGTTAGAATTGGATTGAAATGAAGCTTAGGATCAGGGCTATGAGTTCCATTTTAGCTAGCTGTTGATTGTCATCGCGTTTACTACTTGGGAGATGTCGGAAGGTGCGACCTTCCCTGACATGGAGCCGTTCGAACCACTAGCCGCAAAGTTCACCACGCTCTGGTATTCGATCAACATTGGGAGACAATGGCAGTCGAATGCAATATTCCATACCTACTACCTGCAGCTGAAGAAGGCCATTGAGTCTTTACCTCATATGATGCCGAACACCCTGGATAGGTTCCGACCCCTTATGAAGTTCTGTGTAGATATGCACTTTATTTATATTACTGCGTGTGCAGATGAAAGTAAAGAATAGCTTTAGTCCTAATACAAGCTCATAGAGGAGGAACTGGAAGAAATCACTAAGGAATGGCCCGCATAATTCCTTATACCAGTCGACCAGAAAACACTGTTCGATCCCAACCTCATTGGAAGTCCAATGGTTACTCACGAAGAGTATGATGCACCCAACTGTAGTAGAAAGAAAATGAAGGAATATGTATAGGAAATACATAGTAATTTATAAGACATAGCATCTGATTCACCTAGTAGAGGAGGTGATGACGAAGTGGACAAAGAAGAGAAAGAAGGGGAAGAAGACAAGCAAAAGTAGGGTGAAGTAACATCACCTAGGAACCCCCTTGAAGAGGCAGATACATCCAAGGAAAGAAAGGTTTCCCCAATGAAATGTACATCGCGAAAGAAGTCCAAAGCGAGTAAGCCGAAGATGCAGACTGTGCTCATGGTCGATGACTTCAACTTCATTATAACAACTATATCAAATGCCTCAGAAGATATTTTGCAGAAAACTGAAGCAAAACAAGAAGCCTTGTATGATAGAATTGAGACAGAGCTAAGAGGTGTACAACAAGCCCTTCAATCTAGTCATGCAATGTCCACTACGCCCCCGCCACCAGAAGAATCAGAGTTTGGAGATGAGCCTGCCCAACTCCACAGAATAGCTGATGTGACCAAAGCTCACCTTCGTCGCATGAAAGAAGAAAACAAACATGCCACAATGTCCTTGAAGCAAGCGCAAGAGGAATTCATAGAGAAACACCGAGTTGAACATTAGGAGAAGGACGACCTCCAAACCAAGTTCGAACATGATAGAGCACAGATCCAGCAGGAGAACGAACAACTGCTCACAGAGCATATTGGAGTTAAAGAAGCAGTCGATAGATCAGTTCACTCCGTGAAAGTCTTAGAGAAAATGGAGGAAGGCCCAATGGAGAATGAAGTGATGGGGCTTCCTGAAGACATTCAACAACTTCAATAGAGAGTTACATAACTAGAGCTACAAATAGTGCCAAGCACTCCACAGGAAGTGCGAGAATAGAGAGAAGAAACTGCCTGGAGCACAGTTGACAGGATCAAAGCATTAGTCGTGGAATGTAAACAACTAAGCAATCACAATGCGTATACTTATGAGCGCCTTACCGAGGACCCTAAATTGAAGACACTGGAGTCATAGCTCTAGGAAGAAAAGTAGCAAGAAACAATAATACAAGGATAGTTGAAACTCCTGTCAGCAGTTGAGAGGATGAAAAGATCCCAAGAATAGTTCACGGCTCAAAAACAGGTCCATGCCATACAAAGCAAAGTCATGGAAGTGACTCAGAAGCTCTAGCCAGTTCAGGATGCAACTTTCCTACTTTTTGAGGATATTGAAGGCCGAGGAGCAGAGATGGAACAAGTAGTCACTTCAGTAGAACAACACTTAGAGGGACCTATGAACGATGCAGTTATTCAAGATTTCGTCGAGCAAGAGGCCTTGGTGAAGCAACAGGTCAAAGCAGCTCGAGCCAAGATCCAGGAGTTTGAGGCAGAGTTACCCAGAGCAGAGTGACTCGAGATGAGTCACAGGTGAGTGTTGGGGACCTGTTGGAACTTGACCAAGTTTTGGATATCCTTGGTTATGTTTGACCTCTTTTGGGACTTTGACAAGCTGGTCGAAAGTAGAGCGAAATTCGAAGCAGAGATCACGAGATCGCGTCCCCTTTTTGCGACAGTTTTTAGGATTAGGGTTTATGTAAAGGGTATGGGATGTGAGCCCATGGGTTTACCCATGTTTAGGCCCATTTTGTAATGTATAAATAGAAATATAGGCGATGTAAGTAGAGGAAAGAAAGTGAAGTCTAATGTGCTAATAATAATAGTGGATGCTTTGTGCATACTATGTGTTAAGACTTGCAGAGCTAAGTGCAAGTGATTGAAAGAAGCTTGTGTATAGACAATAAGAAGGGTTTGTGCTTAAACCTAGCTCGGGGAAGGATGATCTGGTGAGGTGCATGCATATCTACTGTCCTATGCAGAGTGGGCTCTGAGGCTCTGTGCTTGTAGAGTATTGACAAAAGATAATAAATAAGAGAAGAGTTGGTGGACATAGTCCCACACTGGGGTGAACCACGTATATCTTGTGTTATGGTTGCTATGTGCATTATAGTTGTTAGATTGTTTATGTGATTAATAATTAGTGCAATAATGTATGCTTAGATGAATATGATATCTTAGTGCCTAATGATGTGAATAAGATGCTAGACTTGATCTGTTTCCTTATGCTAAGTGGCTCAATATGTTAGATCTGGTTGAATACTGCGTTGCTTTGTAATTAGGGTTTTATCTGCGAAGTAAATACTGGTTGAATACTAATGAATGTTTACTGCTAAGTGATTTTTTAGAGTATTGTAATCACATATCTGTGTCCCAGCTAAGGTTGTAGACACCGGAGTCTTGCAACCACCCCTACCTCTACCTCGGGTGAGACTTCATCTGCTTCACAGGTGTTTCCTAAAGGGACGAGAGTTAGGGTTTTGTTGGTGCACTGTTGAAGTGTTGAACCCTGGGTCTGCTCCTGTGCCAAAAAATGGTTCCTCCTTGGTCATGTTTGACCTCTTTTGGGACTTCGATAGGCTGGTCGAAGGCAGAGCGAAAGTCGAAGCAGAGATCGCGGGATCTCGACCCCTTTTTAGGGCAGTTTTTGGGATTAGGTTTATGTAAAGGGTATGGGTTGTCAGCCCATGGGTTTATCCATGTTTAGGCCCATTTTTTAATGTATAAATAGAAATATAGGCGATGTAAGTAAAGGAGAGAAAGTGAAGTCTAATGTGCTAAGTGCGAATAGGGTTGGATACTTTGTGCATACTATGTGTTAAGACTTGCAGTGCTAAGTGCAAGTGATTGTAAGAGGCCTATGTATAGACTGTGTAAGAAGGATTTGTGCTGTGGCCTAACTCAAGGAAGGAGGATCTGGTGAGCTGCGTAGATCTCCTGTCCTATGTGGAGTAGGTTTTTTGGGCTCTGTGCTTGTATAAAATTGAATTAAGATAATAAAGAAGAGAAGAGTTGGTGGACGTAGTCCCACGCTGGGGTGAACCACATATATCCTGGGTTATGGTTTCTTTTTGCATTAGAGTTGTTAGATTGTTTATGTGTTTAATACTTAGTGCAATAATGTATTCTTAGATGAATATGATATCTTAGTGCCTAATGATGTGAATAAGATGTTAGACCTGATCTGTTTCCTTATGCTAAGTGCTTCAACATGTTAGATCTGGTTGAATACTGCGTTGGTCTGTGATTAGGGTTTTATATGTGAAGTAAATAGTGGTTGAATACTAATGAATGTTAAATGCTAAGTGATTTGTTAGAGTATTGTAATCATAGATCTGTGTCCCAACTAAGGTTGCAGACACTGGAGTCCTGCAACCACCCCTACCTCTACCTCGGGTGAGACTTCATTTGCTTCGCAGGTGTTGCCGAAAGGGCCAGTAGTTAGGGTTTTGTTGGTGCGCTGTTGAAGTGTTGAACCCTGGGTCTACCCCTATGCCAACATTTTTTAAGTCTTCTTGTTTTATTTCAACTTCGACAACCATGTCTCTAGCCCTTAGTTGCTTCGAATTGTCCTCATATTCTTCTATTAAGTGCGCTATTCTTCTAGCCATGAAATCCCTTAATTCCTTCGTTTTCTGTTCTATAGTTTCCTCTTCTTCTTTCCTTTGGATCCGATCTTTCTCAACCCAATTTCTTCCTAACAAAAGTGCAAAGGGGGATCTATTCTCAACAAACTTAATGACCTTGAATTCTTCTTCTGTCGATGCTCCATGAGCAACCATAGGTACATGGGGAAGTCTTCCACATAGGGTTATCAACTTTCCTTTAAACAATCCTATTCCTCCCAATGAAGGAATCATAGTAGACTTTCCTAAGATTTCCCAAGTACTTTTTGTCATAATTTTCACCTGTGTTTCTGCATCCAATACATAGTCTATGTCGAAGTCTCCTATTCTTGTTTCTACGCACTCTTTTTCTTTTAAGATATCTGATAAATTGGTGTCTTTGTGATCATTCAATGTTTCTTTCCTCTGCAATAATATAGCCTCTGATTCTTTTTGATTCTTTAGCATATTCTTAGTCTCTTGACCTTCCTCATGGTTTTCTAGTCTCATGTTCATATTCTCAACTTTAGCAATCATTCTAGGGAAATCCAAAACTTCATGTCCAATAGATTTACAATAAAGGAAAATATGACTTCTACTAGGGAATTCCTTGGCAAGATGTCCCAGTCTTCTGCAACTATAACAAAGATTCAATCCTCTCTTTCTTTTAAATGATCCCCAACCTTTCCTGTACTGCGCACTGGGATTACAGTGATGGATCTGAAAAAAATTCTTTCTAGGATTCTGCATCCACTTTTCAGTCCAAAAATTATTTCTGTGCATAGTAATAACATATCTTTCACTATTTCTATTAGATCTATTTATATCATATCTTCTTTCTTCTAGCTGTGACCTAGTTTTTAGACTAGGAAAAAATCTATTAAACATACCTAGATCCATTCTTTCGAAACAAAAAAATCCACTTATCTTACCTTTATCAGAGCACAAATCTTTAAGATCTTACCTCTTTTCTTTAGATCAAACTTCTCTTCTTAGCACAAAGCTTCACAAGTCAAGTAGAGTACTGCACACTATAGCAGCATATCTACACACAAAACTTTCTCTTTTCTTTAGTTCCCAACAATCACAATTTTAGGTCCTGACAACGGAACCATTTGTTGGCACAAGGGCAGACCCAGGGTTCAATGCTTCAACAACGCACCAAAAAAACCCTAACTACCAACCCTTTCGGCAACACCTACAGAGTAGATGAAGTCTCACTCGAGGTAGAGGCATGGGGGGTTGTAGGACTCAAGTGTCTATAACCTAGCCGGGACACAGATCTGTGATCACAATACTTAACATAGCACTTAGCATTTAACATTCATTAGTCTTTAACCCTTATCCACATCGCAGGTAAAACCCTAATTACAGAACAATGCACTATTCAACAAGATCTAACACATCCAAGCACTTA
>SNQJ01S0241621.1:0-13456 GCA_010110895.2 Picea sitchensis
AGTCGTTTTCACTATCAAACACTTGATAAGGAATGCCCTCAATCAATTTTGTTCTCAATCAAATCCAATATGATGCTACAACATTTTAGAAATGCAAACTAATATGCAAACTAATCATTAAGATGTACTTTTGTCATTTTCATTTGAATGATAATCAATTCAATGAAAAATTTCTCCTGCCAACTACCCTTTCAGATCAAGGAGATTCAGAGAAGAAAACGCAGATTTCGCACAAACAACACACCCTTTTGCAATCAAACAAGAGAATTAAAACCAAAAACGCAAAAGGAAGGAGAAATAGATTGGATCAGACGATCTCAAAGAACCAAATGAGAAGAGTTACAGACTTCAAATGTCCTTCACTAGAGTTCCCGCTCAGTCGGATAGGAGAGAAGAAAGCAAAGGATTGATTTCAAGCTCTCAACAACAAAAACTCAAAAAGAATGAAGAAGGGCATAAAATATGATAAAAATATGTTTACCTCTCAAGATGAAGGATGTCAGAGGTCAATAGAAGAAGCATTGAATCTCAAAGTAGCTCAGCAAGTAAGAAACAAGGTTTTTAACCTCAAAAATGCAATTTTTTTGAAAGGATTTTGTACAAAAAAGGGTTGGCGCTCTGGTATAAGGGCCACCAGAGCATTATAAATCTCTGTTCAGTAGCTTAAGGCAGTTTTGGTGCTCTTCTAACAAGGCAGGGGAGAGCTGGTGCCCAAAAACTCACAAAAAATGTCCAAACAACCCAAAATTCAGTCAAATTTTGACAAACAAGCTGAGTGCGATGGGATAAAGAGTCAATCAGCAAGTGCAATTAGATAAATGGGGTGAACAAGGCCTGAAAAAAAATCAGTTAAGACAAGGTCTTATGAGGAAAAATCAAAACTAAAAGTTTGGGTTCAATTTTCTCTAGCGGAGTCGCCAGTTTCTGTTGTGGGAAAATCTCCCTGCGGACAGGTAGTTTGCCTCAAAGAGATAGACTCTTAACTCTAAGACAGAAAGTTCTTAACATGGACACTGAATTCCTTTCATATCTATACAAAATAATGCATGAAGAGGAAGGAGAACAGAAGTACCTTTTATCGACGTTTGTCCCTGCATGCTCCGAGTCGAGCTCCAATCTTTCGCTCCTCGCTGAGTCCTGTAGACAAACAAAGTACGACCACTTCCTGCTCTATTGATATTAGATTGAAAATAGATCTATCTATCAAAGATAAGTTCATGTAAGATCAGACACAAACTAGAAAGAAACAGGCCAAGCAAATTATATTAATGAGGACAAAACATTGCTTACAGCCATGGATTGATTGCAGCAGCTCTGCCAAGTCCTCCTTGTCTACCCCTTGCTCAAAAGATCCACGATCTGAATGATGATAGCTTCACTGATTGCTCCCTATGAGATCATAGGTATCTTGCTTCCAAATCACCTCTGTTCCAACACCACTTATGAGATCATAAGTTTGGTGTGATTCTCCTTTTCCAGTCCCCTTTCACCATTAGAAAGCTTGCTTATATATCCTTGGAGAGGCTTTAACCACTTGAGATATCCTTGGGGAAGTTGAGGATTTTCCTCCTTCAGTTGAGGATCTACCCTAATATCATGGCTTGATTGAGGATTCAAATCCAAATGCCTTCCAAGAATGAAAAGATGCTTCCCCCATTCATCTCAACAGCTTAACTACTGCCTAGAATAGGTAGCACTCCCTCAAAAGGACCATCAGAGAATTGTAGCGCTCCCTAGTATGCTTTAGGGGGGTTCCAGTGCTTTCAAAATCCATAGCGCTCCCTCAAAAGGGCCATAGGATCTTTATCACACTCCCAGACAGTGTAAGGGGGAGCATCAACGCTCCTAGAAGAGGTATAGGGGAGCGCTCTCCTCCAAAAGCTAGTTTTTTGAGTGTTTTCAGATGGAAAAATGTTTGCAAGCCTGCTGACTCATTTCTCCTCTTCCAAATCAAATGTGTGAGGTGTTTCAAGTGTCCTCTTCATGTCGTTATAGGTACAACATAGGCATCATGGCAGTATGCTTTGCTTGACACTTGCGACACTTGTGAGCAATATGCGACACTCGCAACCTTGTGAGAAAAATGCAACACTTGCAACCTTTGTAATGACGACACTTGCGACACTACCGAAGTGAGTAATTTTGACGTGTAACAGTAGTAGCATCACACTGAGTTGGTGCTCAATTATAGATGATGTACAAAACTTAAAAGACTACCTATCATTTCGAAGAAGAAGAGGTTTTCTCCCCTTATGGGTCTCCTCATGAAAATATGTCTCTGTGTATATATTATGTATGAGTGATGCTCATTATTTATGTTGTCCATATGTAGTATAATATTGATGGTCACTTGGAGAAAGATTAAAAATATATATATATTATGGTTTGATTGTTAAAATTGTTTAAGCATGGTAACAACTGATTCACCCCCCCTCTTAGTTGTGTTAGTAATTTCAACATTATGTCCTTCCATATTCTTCCGTCTCATCTCCTCTGACAACAAGGATGAGACCACTTCTTCAAACTTCATAGAAGTTGTATTAATACCTATGTCCACAACCAGACTATCCCACGAGTCTGGTAAAGAACACAACAAACTGATACATTTATCTTCATCTGAAATGTTAATCTCAATAGATACTAACTGACTTACCACAGTATTGAAGGTGTTCAAATGCTCTACCATGGAATCTCCATCTCTCATCCTCAAGTTATACAACTTCTTTCTCAAAAAAGTTTATTTACTAGGGACTTAGACTGATACAACTTCCCCAACTTTTCCCATAAATCCTTGGTTGTATCTTCCTCTGACACATTCAGTAATACTGAATCAGAGAGATAGAGTCAGATTGTGCACTTTGCCTTCTGATCCATATTTTTCCAGTCATCTGCAGAAGTTCCTGTAGGTGCAGTACCTAGATCTACCTTGATCCACTGATCTCTGTCCACCAAATGATCTTCCATATTGAGCTTCCACAACTCAAATATTTTCCCATTAAACTTCTTGATCTCCATCTTTGAATTTGTAACACCCTTTCATACTATAACGCTCTGATACCAAACTGTAACACCCCCATTCTAGGTTGGGCAGGCGCTACTTCATGGAATAACAATCTCATACTTAATTCTATATATATAAGACATGCATTTAAGAAAATGAAACACATTTAAACTCAGAGTAACCATAAGAATTATTGCTATTATAAATAATCAATGGCTTTAACATTAATTTGTATGCATAACATAATACATGATAAATATAAATACACAGACATGCAAAAAAGTAATTAAAACATCATCTGTACTTATCTTTGAAACGATGGTAATTCCACCAACCAAGTGCAGGCCTTCCACAAACCTCCCAGACTTAGACCACACTGTTCATCAATATTAGCAGTGGGTCACCCCTGAGCTGGGACTAAGCTCAACCCCCAAGGGAAGGAATCCTAGGCTAGGCTGAGGTTTCAGGGAAAACAAATAGTCACAAGGAAGGAATTATCTTCCAGGAACCACTCATACTCACTGCTCACAGACTCTCCTTCCCCACATGCCTGCTCCACCCCAAGAGTATACACCTTCTTTGTTAACTAGATAGTCTTTCGGCTACTAAACTCCCTTGCCTTGGGTTTCAGCAATAGACCAGATCGAAAGTCTCTGAGATTTGTGGCAGCTATAGGGTTCCATCCAGAATTTCTCTCCTTCCTCTGTGCACTCTCTCACCTAGAGAGAGTCGCTCACAGGCCCAACAACCTGTTCTTCCAACTTCAACCACCTCTCTCACCTGGAGAGAGTGTTGTACAAACTGGCCAACAAGCCACATGTAGTCCATCACTGCATGACCACAAAAACCAACGGGGAAAATAGACATGGGCTTTCAAAATAGGCTCAGCAATGACAGGATGGTTTCACGGTTATGGCTTTGGAACAGAGACTCCACACATAGGCTTGATCTGCTCAGATAGAGGATGCATCGACTTTTCCAGAAATCAACACACAGACTTCGCCCCCCGGTTTCAAAATGGCATGAGGTCTCTTGCAGGGGTCGGATGGAACGTATGATTCAGAAGATGCACAAGGCTCTTTCAGAGGTCTGACGAGTTCACGCCCAAGCAGTCGAGGTCAAATGGTGGAGGAACCCCCAACACGGCTCATCTCAGCCATTTTATTTTCATGCTCCTGGGTTGACACTTGTCACCCATGCAACTTCATGCATTCCTTCAACATGCATTCCTTCCATTTGGAAGTTTCTTGTCCTTTCAAAAAATAACTTAGGATAAAACATATTATTCACATTCTTTTTGGAATAATATTAAAATATTATTCCCAAGGCTTAAGCCCTTAGGCTTAGCCCCTAGGCTTAACACTTAGCCCCTCTTCCCACCTTCCAGCCTCTAATCCCTTTCCCACTCTGTGGAATCTTAGTCCCCCATCACTCATTCATTATTTCTGGTCTGCACATGGTAGTGTTTATATTTTATTAATGTTTTGCATTGATACATGTAAAAAATCAGGCTCTTGGCCTTCAACCCTTAGGCTCTCTGGCCTAACAATCACATAAGCCCACAAACTTATAAAAACTTGTCTCACCAGCTTATAAAACATATTTACAATTCATTTCATAACCAATATTTATAATGGGGCTCAGCCTTGGGGACATTACAATCCCCCTCCCCTTATTTCTACACTATCCTCAGTGCAGCTTTACACTGTCTCTGCAAGATTTTCAAAATTTTAAAAAATATGCAGGTGCTCTTCCCGCATAACATCTTCATGCTCCCATTTTGTGTCCTCGGGACCATAACAGGTCCACTGGACCTTTACAATATTTATAGATCGATTCCAAAGCTGTTTTATTTTCCTATCCAATATGTGCAAAGGATGCACTTGCAGGACACCTTCTGGTTCCACCTAAATCACATTCCAATCGATAACATGATTAACAACAGGTATATATTTCTTAAGCAATGAAACATGAAACACAACATGTACAGTCATAGATGCAGGTAATGCAAGCATGTATGCAAATGGCCCAATCCTTTCCAGGATTTCAAATGCCCCACAAAATCTTGCTGCCAACTTGGTGCAACTTCCCAACTTCAGGGAACTCCTATTAGTTTTCACTTTCAGGAAAACATGATCACCCACTTTGAATTCTCAGTGGTTTTTGTTCTTATCAGCATAAAGTTTCTGCCTGTGCTGGGCATCTTTCAAATTCTATTTAATTTTTATCATTTGGCCCTCCATCTCCTTGAGCAATTCTGGCCCAACTACTGCTCTGTCAGCTAGATTATCCCAACTCACTGGAGTGTTGCACTTTCATCCATAAAGTGATTCAAATGGGCTCATCTTCAACGATGCATGATACCTGGCAAATTCTACCAAATGCAGGTAGTCTTCCCATCTTGATGGTTTGTCCATCACGTACATTCTTAGCATGTCCTCTATTACTCTATTCACCCTCTATGTTTGTCCATTAGACTCAGGATGATATGTTGTACTAAAATTGAGATTTGTTCTAAATCCTTTGAACAATCCTTTCCAGAAATTCGAGGTGAATTTCGGGTCTCTGTTGGACAAAATCGTTTTAGGAATTCCGTGAAATCGTGCCACTTGCTTTAAGATAATATCAACAACATTTGTTGTGTTGTGGGGGATTTTCAGTGGGATAAAATGGGCATCTTTTGTAAGCTTGTCCACCACCACCATGATCGAATCATGCAGCTTGCTTGTTTTGGGCAATCCTGTAATAAAATCCATTGTCACCACTTCCCACTTCCATTCTGGAATGGGCAAAGGCTACAACAACCCTGNTTATCCCAACTCACTGGAGTGTTGCACTTTCATCCATAAAGTGATTCAAATGGGCTCATCTTCAACGATGCATGATACCTGGCAAATTCTACCAAATGCAGGTAGTCTTCCCATCTTGATGGTTTGTCCATCACGTACATTCTTAGCATGTCCTCTATTACTCTATTCACCCTCTATGTTTGTCCATTAGACTCAGGATGATATGTTGTACTAAAATTGAGATTTGTTCTAAATCCTTTGAACAATCCTTTCCAGAAATTCGAGGTGAATTTCGGGTCTCTGTTGGACAAAATCGTTTTAGGAATTCCGTGAAATCGTGCCACTTGCTTTAAGATAATATCAACAACATTTGTTGTGTTGTGGGGGATTTTCAGTGGGATAAAATGGGCATCTTTTGTAAGCTTGTCCACCACCACCATGATCGAATCATGCAGCTTGCTTGTTTTGGGCAATCCTGTAATAAAATCCATTGTCACCACTTCCCACTTCCATTCTGGAATGGGCAAAGGCTACAACAACCCTGCTGGGTGCCTATGCTTAGCCTTAACTTTCTAGCATTCCATACATCTGGTGATGTATTCAACGATCTCTCTCTTCATACCTAGCCAAAAGTAATGGCTCTTGACTGCTACCATAGTCTTCTGATATCCAGGGTGTCCAGCATACATCACGTTATGCATTTCTTTTAGAATCGCAAGTTTCAATTCTTGGACATTGGGTATATACACTCTGTCTTTATATAGGAGTAATCCATCAGCTTCCAAGGTGTAACTTTCCCTTTTCTATGGTCTTTCACTCTGTTGTAGCTTTGATACCAAGTCTCTGTACTGCAAATCTGCATTTGCATCTTCCAAAATTCTATCCTTAATATTAGTCCTGTACATGCTAATGGTTGTAGCATCTAATTCATGCACTTTTCTGATGAGTGCATCAGCCACCTTGTTTTCCTTCCCCTTGATATGCTTGATATCAAAGTCATATTCACACATAAACTCCATCCACCTACTTTGTCTAGCATTTAAAGTCGGTTGTTTGAACAAATACTTCAGACTATTGTGGTATGTTCTCAATTCGAATCTCCTTCCCATGAGGTAATGTATCCATTTCCTCAGAGCATGGACGATTGCTGCCAGCTCCAAATTGCAAGTGGCATAATTATTTTCATGCTCTTTCAGCTTCCTTGACTCATAACAGATTACAAATCCATCTTGGACGAGAACTCCTCTCAACCCTTCCTTACACGCATCTGTGCACACCATGAAATCTATATTTGGATCTGCAATCCTCAAGATTGGAGCACTGGTTAACAACTACTTCAATTGCTGGAAACTGTTTTCACACTCTTCAGTCCACTGAAACCTTTTCTCCTTCCTTTGCAAGGAAGTGATAGGATGAGCTATCTTTGAGAACCCTGCTATAAACCTTTTTTAATAGCCCGCTAGACCCATAAAGGATCTAAATTCCGCCACATTCCTTGGTGTTGACCATTCTCGGATGGCCTCAACCTTCTTAGGATCCACAGTGATCCCTTCTTTTGAAATAATGTGCCCCAAGTAATGGATCTGCCTTTGGTAAAATGAGCATTTTCTCCATTTGGCATAAAGTTGGTGTCCTTTCAACACTTGCAACACCAATCTTAGGTGTTTTTCATGTTCTTCCTCTGACTTGGAATACACCAAGATGTCATCCAGGAAGACTATGACAAACTTGTCTAAATAGTCCCTAAATACACCATTCATCAAGCACATAAAAACAGCAGGTGCGTTTGATAGTCCAAACGGCACCACTGTGAACTCGTAATGATTGTACCTTGTTCTAAAGGCATTCTTGCTGATATCCTCATCCTTTATTCTTACCTGATGATATCCCGATCTAAGATATATATTTGAAAATATTTTTGCACCCTTCAACTGATCGAAGATATCGTCGATCCTCGACAGAGGATACTTGTTCTTGATAGTTACCTTGTTCAACTGCCAGAAATCAATGCACAACCTCAATGTCCCATCCTTCTTCTTCACAAACAGGACCGGGGCACCCCAAGGTGACATGCTAGGATGAATGTACCCCTTCTTTAGAATCTCTTCAAGCTACAATTCCAACTCTTTCATCTCTGTCGTGCTCATTCTATAAGGATCTTTTGACACTCGAGCTGCTCCAGGCATCAAATTTATAGAAAAATCGATGTCTCTCTTTGGAGGTAGTCCAGGGACCTCCTAAAATATGTCCTTGAACTCTGTGAGTACCTCATGGTCTCCAATCTTTGAGACTTCATATCTGGATGCTTCCTCCACATGGGCTGCAAATAATTGACAACCTTTCCTGTAACACTTCTTCAACTGCATGGCTGAGATTTCTCTAACAGACACATCTATGGGAATTCCTTGGGCTATTTTCCGATTCCCCTCCTCATCCAGGCATGTAAACCTCTTTTTAGGACACTCTATGAGGGCATGGTACTGGTCCAACCAGTCCATTCCAATTAAACAGTCATAAGAGCCTAAAGGAAGAATATTCAATTCAGCCTTCGTGCTCAGTCCTTTCATGTCCATAGGACAGGACTTCACCAACTCAGTGAATTTCCTCTTGGTTCCTGTAGACAATTGCACTAACCAAGACTTTTCATGTTTCCTTCTTGATAAATGCAAACTTTCCACCACCCTGGGATCTACATAACTATGGCTAGCCCCTGAATCGATTAAAATAATAAATGGTCGGTTGTTAATCATACCTTCCACTTCAATCATGTGTGATTGAAATTATTCTTGCTTGTTGTCTAGGGCTACGTAGATCCATGGCATTCTGCTGCCCATATCTTCCACTGTTTCAACTTGCTGAACATTATGGACAGTTCTTGCTTTGCCATTTTTATGGGGACAATATCTGTATTTGTGGTTCCCTTTACAACTCCAACACTGAATGGGCATCTGTCTCTACCTTTGTTCCTCCATTTTAGTCATTCTTGGCTCTCTAAACGATAGATGTTCTTGAGGAGTATTTTTGAAAAAGGGAGGCTTGTTTCCCTTCTGCCTCTATTCCTTCTTAAACTTCCTCTAATCATCCCAAGCCTTCCAAAAAGGAGGCTTTTCTCTTTGTTGTTCATATAAGCATTTAGCCCTTCTTATTGTTTCTTCTATAGTCTTAGGATCATCATACTTAATCTTATCACCAATGGCAGGTGGTAGTCCAATCAGATACCTCTGCATCTTGATAGCCTTATCTTTGATGAATGGAACATACTTCAGTAGTTCCAAGAAACTTCGTTTGTATTCATCAATGGTCATGTTGCTTATCTTGAGTTCAAAGAACTCCTTCATCTTTCTATCATAGTATCTTTTAGTCAGGTATTTCTTCTCCAAATATCCCTTGAACTCCTTCCAAGTGGCATCTTTCTCTCTGATGTGTTGCACCTACACAAACTGATCCCACCACATGGATGCTTTTCCTTTCAATTGATACATCACAATTCTTCCTTCTGCATGAGAGAAATAATTCTGCAGTTGGAAATATTTCCTCATGCCAAGCAACCATGTTTCAGCATCTTCCTTCTTATGTTCTCCATTGAATGTTGGAGGCTTGATATTTTTCATCTCTCCCTTCAATTCATCCACTCCAGATCTTTGGTGTTTCCTGGTAGGGGATAGGCTTGAACTACTGTGTGCTTCTCTAACGGAATGCTTTGGGGAGCGACGATGATGTCTGCTACCACTCCTCGATCTTCTTTTTCTCTCAGGGGTCCTACGACTCTGTGTTTTTCTTGTGTCACTCTCCTTTTCCAACTTCCTTTCTATTCTTTACATGCTCTTCAACATATTTAAGTTTAATTCACCTTGGCTATCCCTGACTTTCATGAGATTTCGACTATCAGCTCTGTGAGCCTGGGCATCTCTCTACAATCCTTCAATGATTTTCATTATATGTCCTTCCTTATCCAATTATCTTCCGTGCCCATTGGAGTTCAATCCTTCAACTCCCAAGTTGACATCCCTTCCTACCCTTTCATCCTCTGTTTTAGAGGCAATATGCACCTCTTCCATTTCTATACTCGGCAGTACGAACACTCGTTGAACTATGCACACACAATGTGCAGTCAACCGGAGTTTGTCAGGCCTTATCCCTTAATAAAACTACAACATTCATAAACCAATGTGAATAAGAAAAATGTTTCGAATCCACTAATTTTTCTGAGCTCTGTTTGGCTCTGCAATTTTTGGGATTTTGGGACTTCGGTTTTTGGGGTTTTGGTCCACGAGGATCAAACAGTTAAATCCTCAATGGTTCTTTTCTCTTTGAAAATTTCAGGATTTTGGAACTTCAAGGTTTTGGGTTTCGGGGTTTTGGTCCCTGGAGGTTCTCTCACTCGCTTCCCTCTCCAACTCTCGGCTCCCAAACTTCCAACCTCTCTTCCCCTGGGCCCATAGCACAAATGTCACCAACCAAGGTAGGGATTTTGGGACTCGGCACTTTAGGTTTTCGGGTCTTTGGTACCTGGGAGTTCACGATGCAGTGACTCTCAACCCCATGTCACTCCAACTCCCGAATTTTGAAATTCTGATTTACTTTACTCTCTAGGCCCATAGAACAGTTGTTGCCCCTAACCATGGTGGTGCATGGTATGTTCAGGAGGGTCCACATCACCTTCGATGATGTCAACAGGTCCCACCATTCTTGCATGTCTTCTCGACCCACTGGCACGTGATACACACCCATGTGTCCACGTCCATTCCAAGGCAATCCAATGGTTAGACTTCTCTCAGATCTATGGCACAGATATTTTCGACGTTTCAGGGTTTCGGGAATCGGGAGTTCGTGCATCCACACATATCGAACTTTCGTTTGCTGAAATTCTGAAATTACTATCTACTCTTCCACTTGATCAAACGGTCAAGTTCCTCACTTACGATCTATGGTGTATATCGTTTCAGAATTTTAGGTTTCACTATTTCGTGACTTGTGAAAATAGGTTTCTTCCCCTTTGGATAACCAGGTGTTGAAATGTCGTCCGGCAGCCACATGGCCCCCCGATGGATGGTCCTGAAAAATTCAAGATTTCACGTATCGTGATTTCCACAATCTTGTGCAACTTGAAAGGTTTTTTTTTTTTAAACCTTGTGCACGTTTTCTAGATCTGACGGTCATGAGGGTTCTCCTTTTCCCCGACAGATCCCACAACTCCAACACTTCTGGTGTGGAGTCCTCTCTCCCTATAGCCAGATGCCACCCCGGTTGCGATTTCATAACACCGCTACACCTCCTGAGCTTTGTAATATGGTCAAGTAACTCCTTGACACTTAGGAGCATTCAAAGGTCCGAAATTGGTCCTCCAGACACAATTTCTCCTCCAACCCTCGGTCGAAAGACCACTCAACTAGCCCATCTAGGCTCAACATCAAAACCTTGGCTCTGATACCAAATTATAACACCCTTTCATAATGTAATGCTCTGATACCAAACTGTAACACCCCCATTCTAGGCCGAGCAGGTGCTACTTCATGGAATAACAATCTCATAATTAATTCTATATATATAAGACATGCATTTGAGAAAATGAAACACATTTAAACTCAGAGTAACCATAAGAATTATTTCTATTATAAATAATCAATGGATTTAACATTAATTCGTATGCACAACAGAATACATGATAAATATAAATACACAGACATGCATAAAAGTAATTAAAACATCATCTGGTACTTATCTTTGAAACGGTGGTAATTCCACCAACCAAGTGCAGGACTTCCACGAAACTCCCAGCCTTAGACCACACTGCTCATCAAGCTTAGCAATGGGTCACCTCTGAGCTGGGACTAAGCTCCACCCCCACGGAAAGGAATCCTAGGCTAGGCTAAGGTTACAAGGTAAACACATAGTCACAAGGAAGGAATTCTCTTCCAGGAACCACTCATACTCACTGCTCACAAAATCTCCTTCCCCACATGCCTGCTCCACCCCAGGAGTATACACCTTCTCTGTCACCTAGACAATCCTTCGGCTGCTAACCTCCCTTGCCTTGGGTTTCAGCAACAGACTGGACTGGAAGTCTCCGATCTCTGTGGAAGCTACAGGGTTCCATCCAGAAGTTCTCTCCTTCCTCTACACACTCTCTCACCGGGAGAGAGTCGCACACAGGCCGAACAACCTGTTCTTCCAAATTCAACCACCTCTCTCACCTAGAGAGAGTGTTGTACAAACTGGACAACAAGCCACATGCAGTCCAGCACTGCGTGACCACAACAACCAATGGGGAAAACAAACACGGGCTTTTGAAACAGGCTCAACAATGACAGAATGGTCTCATGTTTATGGCTTTGGAACAGAGACTCAACAAACAGGCTCGATCTGCTCATGCAAAGGATGCATCATCTTTTCCAAAAATCAACACACAGACTTCACCCCCCAGTTTCATAATGGCACAAGGTCTCTTGTAGGGGTTGGACGGAACGTACGGCTCAAAATATGCACGGGGCTCTTCCAGAGGTTCGACGAGTTCACACCCAAGCAGTCGAGGGTCGAATGGTGGAGGAACCCCCAACACAACTCATCTCAAACATTTTATTTGCGTGCACCTGGGTTGACACTTGTCACCCATGCAACTGCATGTGTTCCTTCAACATGCGTTCCTTCCATTTGGAAGTTGCTTGTCCTTCCAAAAAATAACTTAGGATAAAACATATTATTCACATTCTCTTTGGAATAATATTAAAATATTATTCCGAAGGATTAAGCCCTTAGGCTTAGCCCCTAGGCTCAGCACTTAGCCCCTCTTCCCACCTTCCATCCCCTAATACCTTTCCCACTCCATGGAATCTTAGTCCCCCATCACTCATTCATCGTGGTCAGTCTACACATGGCGGTGTTTATATTTTATTAATGTTCTTCATTGATACATGTACACAATCAGGCTCTTGGCCTTCAACCCTTATGCTCTCTGGCCTAACAATCACATAAGCCCACCAACTTATAAAAATTTGGCTCACTAGCCTATAAAACATATTTACAATTCATTTTATAACCAATATTTGTAATGGGTCTTGGTCTTGGGGACATTACAGAATTTCTTTCCATTTGTTTTCACCTAAAAAACAATACCGTAGATCTCCCACTGTAACAAGGCATATCATAGTCCCAAGCTAAACCCTTGACCACAAAGGCCTCCCCCTGACGCTAATAAATGTCTGATACCAAATGTAAATCCTAACCTTGTACAATATCTACTACAAACAGATATTCAGAAAAGAAAAAAAAAGATACAATGGCAAACACAAACATTACATGGAGATTTTTCCCCTGGAAACCCAAACCGAGAAAACCATCATATTCTATATTCATTCATTGTGTTGCATTGTTTAGAATACAATATACATATAGGAGCCAGCGGCATCCAAAACCCTAACCTAATGACCTGGATTAGTCCAAAATCATAATTCCTTAACCAGAAATAGAAAACCATCTGCAAAAACCATGTGCCATAAAACCACCTAAATACATGACATGTTTCCCGAGGTAGGTGACACTACTACTCGTGCAAAGAATATAACACATACCCAACAGTCTTCCCCTATGCCAATAAATGGTTCCGTTGTTGGGACAAGAATCTTTTTAGGGAATGTCAAAGTGGTTTCCATCAAAGACCAAGATTCAA
>SNQJ01S0241623.1:0-13456 GCA_010110895.2 Picea sitchensis
AGTAGGAATTTGATGCTATGTGCCTGTAAGAATCTTGACAAAGATAATAAATAAGAAGAGTTGGTGGACGTAACCCCAGGGTGGGGGTGAACCACGTATATGTTGTGCTGCTCTGCTTTGTGCAATGTGTTGATGTGTTTATGTCTTTACTTGCTAAGTGATTTGATATAGATAGATAGATCTGTTTATTCTTCATGCTAATGATGTATATGGATGTATATCTAACCTATGTGAATGTCCTTAGTGCTTGAATATGCTAGATCTAATCGACCTCTCTATGATAAGTGCTTAGATACATCAGATCTAGATGAATGATGTGATGCTCTGTTTTATCTGTGAAGTAGATAGTGGTTGAATATTGATGAAATGTCGATGCTAAGTGCTCTGTTAAGTATTAAAATCATAGATCTATGTCCCAGCTAAGTTTGCAGACACTTGAGTTATATAACCACCCTTGCCTCTACCTCGGGTGAGATTGCATCTTCTTTGCAGGTGTTGTCGAAAGGGTCAGTAGTTAGGGTTTTGTTGGTGCGTTGTTGTAGCATTGAACCCTGGGTTTGCCCCTTGTGCCAACAAATGGTTCTGTTGCTGGGACCTGAAACTGTAATTGTTGGGAACTGAGAAAGAAGAATCTTTGTGCAAATATCCGACCTGAAACTGTGATTGATGGGAACTAAGGAGGAAGAAGCTTTGTGCAAAGATCTGTCTTGAAACTGTGAAAGCTCTGTACATAGATCTGTCGTTCTAGTTCGCAGTATTTTACTTGATTTATAAAGCTCTGTGCTAAAGAAAGAATCCTGATCTGAAGAAAAGAGGTTAGATTTGCAAGATATGTGCTCTGATAAAGGTAAGAATAGTGAAAATTTCTAGATCTGAAAGATTTGTGCTCTTTAGAAGTAAGATAAGTGGATTTTTTTTTTTTCTAAAGTATGGATCTAGGTATGTTTGATCGATTATGTCCTATCTTGAAAACTAGGGCACTAACAGATGAAAGAAGGTTTGATATATGTAGATCTGATAAGAATAGTGAAAGATATGTTATACCTATGCATAGAAAGAATGTTTGGACTAAAACGTGGATGAAGGATCCTCGAAAGAAATGTTTGCAGGTTAGCTACTATGACCCTGGCACGTAGGACATAAAGAGCTGGGAATCATTTAAAAGAAAGAGACTATTAACCCTTTGTTACAGTTGCATAAAACCGAGACATCTTGTTAAGGAATTCCCTGGAAGAAGACCTAGTTGTCTTTGTTGCAAAGCTATGGACCATGAAGTATTGGATTTCCTTAGAATGATTGCTAAGCTTGAAGGAATGAACATGAGATAAGAAAACCCTAAGGCAGATCCAGAAACTATGATTATGGAAGAACCCCAGAAATAATCCAAGAACGTATTTCTACAGATAAAAGAAACCCTGAATGACCACCAACATGTCATCTTATCAAAGATATTCAAAGAAAAACCATGCATAGAAGCAAGAATAGGAGACTTCGACATTGACTGTGTTCTGTATGAGGAAACACAGGTGAATGTCATGACATAAAGAACTTGGGAAGATATAGGAAGGCCTGTTATGATTCCTTCATTAGGAGGAATAAGGATATTCAAAGGAAAGTTGATAAACCTATGTGGAAAGATTACCCAGATATCTATGAATGCCAATGGAACTTCAACAGAGGAATATTTTGAGATTATTAAATTTATTGAGGACAACGCCCCATTTACCATGTTACTAGGAAAACCTTGGATTGAAATAATTCAAGCCAAACGGAAGGAGGAAGAAGAAGTTTTAGCGCATAAGAAGCAAGAGTTAAAAGATTTCATGACAAGAAGGATCACACACTTAATTGAATAACAGAAAGAACAGATCGAAGCTATATAACTGCAGAGACCCAGATGTTGAAGTTGCAAGAAAACTAGACGACCCACAGAAGATTGAAGTACCTATTCCAAATAAAGAAGAAGTATCACCCTCAAATCTTAGGAAAGAATCTCAACAACGCGAAGTAACTATACCAAAATAAGATAAGAATCAGAATGGAAAAAGGAATACCAACATGAAACTCAATGGAAAGAAAGCTATAAAACTAAGTAAGAAGAGATCTAAGATCGACAAGTTACAAAAGGTTCCAGACGGAAAATTTGCAAAATTGGAGCTTCGCCGAGATAACAGAACAACGTCACACATAACTTTGCCATGGAGAATAAATATAGTCATTGAGACCAATATAACCATTCGACCAACCCCCCCGAATGGGTAGAAAGACATTTATGGTTCGCCACCAGACCATTTTACCGCGGCATAACAGACAAAACAAAGTTAATGAAGGCTTCTCGACTGTTGCAAGCAATCTGTTGCCAAATTATCTATTTATATCGTCGCTCCATGCATCGAGAAAACTTTTGCTAACTGTGAATCTAAGCCCGTAGACTTGTTTATTTTACACAATGATCATTGCACTATTGCATTCTATCCTATTGCAGTGTCTAAGTTACTCCTCGAACCCAAAGATTTCCAACCCCGAGCATGTATGTCGGACGAGTTCAGTGCTGCAGAGAGGGTTGTCGAAGAATTTTTGATCGAACTCATCACTGAAAGAGTCATGTCAATGTATATAGGTGTACAAGCGTCATCAACAAGAGGACTGCAAGCCTCTCCGTCGATTGCTCATGGATTGGGGCCATCCCGACCATCAGTAGAGAAGAGAACCAAGCATAAATATGACCTAGCAAACATGAATTTGATTGCATCCATATTTATCGATTACATCCTACCTCTGGCTGGCACGGTGAATCGTGATAGTGTGCTAAGATACTTCAAGTACACTATGATCACTGCATACCTCCCGAAGGGGATACATGCAGTTCGAGTAGAGCAGGATAAGATCACAGTGTTGAAGTTAAACAACTTCAACCTCGGAAATTGAAAGATCTACGGTATTCTCACCCTATACAAGTACCTAACTAGAACAAAAGGGAAGAACTCAAATATCATCCCTCAGTTGTGGATGATGAACCTTGTGCAGTCCACCCTGCTGAATGTCATGAAGATCCCACACTTCGGAAGACACCAACAAGTCAATGCCTATATCAAGTTGCTACTGTCATGTTAGCATGGAGGCTACTTATGGCTAGACCATCGCATTACAGTTGACCCAACACTAACCCATAGGATCATAGGACTGAGTATGCAAGGACCCAACCCGCGAGACTTTTATCTAGAAAAATCTGCAGATCGCACACTATCACAGAAAATCAAGGATACATATGGCGACATTGAGAAGGGAACAAGAGGCTACAAGGTAGCTTCCATCCAAAGTGGTGCATTGGGCCTCGCATGTCAACTGATAGCTAGAAATTTAGTAAGGAAGAACCAACCTACGCAGGTCATCGGATTTGTCGTTGACCTCGCAGGGAAGTGAGCAGAAGGCCTACAGATGAATTGGGCGAAGTACCTATTTAACCAGTTGGAACTATATTTTCGAGAAGCACAGGATCAGGGTTATGAATTTCATTTCAGCTGGATCCTAGTCCTCATTGCATTTGTTTCCTAGGAGATGCCGGAAGGACCGACCTTCCCTAAAATAGAGTTGTTTGAACTACTTGTCGCGAAGTTCACTACCCTATGGTATTCCACTGATATGAACAAACAATGGCAGTGAAACATTGTGTTTCATACATACTACCTCCAGCTAAAGCAAGCCATCGAATCTGAGCCTCGCATGACTTCGAACACCCTACAGAGGTTCCGACCACTAATGAAGTTCATCAAAGATGGACACTTTATCTACATTACAATGGGAGTAGATGAACAAAAAGAGAAGCTCCAGTCATATTACAAACTCACAGAAGAATACCTTGAGGAGATCACCAAGGAATAGTCCGTTGACCTCCTTATCCCCACCAACCCCATAGAGATATATGATATTGACAGCCCAGAGGACACTCATAAAGAATAGAATACACCTAGAACCAACAGACAAAAGAAGACTGAGGAGGTCACAAAATTAAGCAACACCTCAGGGAAGATTGCTTCCATGTCACCTGCCTGAGAGGGTGGTGACGAAGTAGAAGTTGAATAGAGACCAGGTGAAGTAACACCGCCCAGAGACGAGGTTGACCCTTTGAAGAAGAGGAAGGTTTCCCCCTCAAAACCTTCTTCTCAGAAGAAATCGAAAGCCTATATGACCAAGATGCAGACTGTCCTCACCTCCGATGACTTTGACTTCATCATAGCATCCCTGAATGATGATTCACTGAAGATAGAAGAGAAACAAGGAGCGAAGCCAGAAGAAATGTATGATAGGATTGAATTCTGGATCCGAAGGGTACAATAGAATCTTCAGTCAAGCCATCCAGTCTCCACTGCGCCTCTGCCATCGGGGGAACCAAAGTTGGGATATGAGCTAGCCCATCTCCATTGACTAGCTGATACAGTCGAAGTTTGCCTTCGATGAGCACAAGAGGAAACAGAACAAGCCACCCAAGCTTTGATGCAAGTACAAGGAGTACTTGTAGAGAAGCATCGAGCTACAAAACAGGAAAAGATTGTTCTCCAAGCAAAGTTTGATGAAGAAAAAGCACAACTATAGCAAGGAAAAGAACAATTGCTCGCAGAGCAACTTGAAGTGAAAGAAGCGGTCAGCAAAGAACTTCGTTATGTGACAGTCGTAGAAATAAAGATAGAGGATCAAGTCACACAAAAAGTAGAGAATATCACAGAAGTTATCCAACATCTACAACAACGCATCACAGACTTAGAGCTCCACGCAATGCCCGAGACCCCACAAGATGTAAGGGATCAAAGAGAAGCAACTGCTCGAAGCACAGTTGAGAGAATAAAAGCCCTTGATATGGAATGTAAGAAACTCACTGATCGCAGTGCACAGACCTACGAACAACTCACAGATAATCTAGAACTGAAGGCACTAGAGTCCCATATCCAAGAGGTGAAGCATCAAGTCAAAATGATACAAGCACAGTTGAATCCTCTATCAGCTGTGGAAAGAATGAAGCAATCCAAGGAGCAGCACGCTGCCCAGCAACAGATCCACACTATCCAGAGAAGAGTTATGGAAGTAACTCAGAGGCTCCAACCTGTATAAGATAAGGCTTACCAATTGTTTACAGAGGTTGAAGGCCGAGGAGCAGAACTGGAGCAGGTTGTCACTGCAGCCGAACAACGCCTGGAGGGACCTATGAATGACATAGTCATCCAAGAGTTCGCTAAACAAGAGGCCATAGCATAGCAACAAGTCGAATCATCTCAAGCCAAGATCGATGCTTTCGAAGCAGAACTACCTAGATCAAAGTGACTTAGGACGAGTCTGGGGTGAGTGTTGGGGGCCTGTTGGCCCTTGACCAAGTTTTGGGAAACCGTTGGTCAAGTTTGACCTATTTTTGGGACTTCGACAACCTGTCGAAGGAGGAGCGCAAGATGAAGAAGATATCATGGGATCTCGACTCCTTTTGGGGATTTGGGATTATGTAACAGGTATGGGATTCCGGCCTATGGGTTTACCCATGTTTAGGCCTATTTTGTAAAGTATAAATAGATTCTAAGGCGATGTAGTGAATATAGATATAGGAGAGTTACGAATGGATAAGTTCTAGATCTATGTGATTGAAGGATTGTAAGTGCTCTGTGCATACTGTGTGAGACTTGCATAGTCACGTAGAAGTAATTGTAAGAAGTCTTGGTGTTGTACCCTAGCTCGGAGAAGGAGGATCTGGCGGAGTGCGCATAGATCTCATGTCTTCTGCGAAGTAGGATTTTGATGCTATGTGCCTGTAAGAAGATTGACAAAGATAATAAAGAATAAGAGTTGGTGGACGTAGCCCCAGGGTGGGGGTGAACCATGTATATGTTGTGTTGCACTGCTTTGTGGAATGTGTTGATGTGTTTATGTCTTTACTTGATAAGTGCTTTGATATAGATAGATAGATCTATTTATGCTTTGTGATAATGATGTATATGGATGTAGATATGACCTATGTGAATGTTCTTAGTGCTTGAATATGCTAGATCTAATCGACCTCTCTATGATAAGTGCTTAGATACATCAGATCTGGATGAATGATGTGATGCTCTGTTTTATCTGCGAAGTAGATAGTGGTTGAATATTGATGAACTCTCAGTGCTAAGTGCTCTGTTAAGTATTACAATCACATATATGTGTCCTAGCTAAGGTTGCAAACACCTGAGTCCTGCAACCACTCATGCCTCTACCTTGGGTGAGACTTCATCTACTTCGAAAGTATTTCCGAAAGGGCCAAAAATTAGGGTTTTGTTGGTGCATTGTTGTAGTGTTGAACCATGGGTTTGCCCATTGTGCCAACAAACTCTACTGTGTAACTCCCACAATATGTCTTGTCTTTCATGGTCCAAGACACACCTCCTGAGGATACTACCTAGGCCCAACTTATACAATTTCCCCACAATCAATTGATAGTCCGCTGCTTGAACCACCATATGGCATTTTTTATTTGTGGAGTATGTTTCTGGGAATGCCCATGTGCTTAAGAAGACTGCAACGTCTTCTAGGTATTCTGGTATGACCTCAACTCAGAACAGGTCTGCATCTGGGAGATGATCATCGAATTTTGCACCTCTTTCTCCTTACTCTAATCTGGATAGGTGATCAGGGCCCACGTTGCATCTTCTAGGTTTGATGATCAACTCAAACAAAAATTCTTGAAACAGTAACAACCATCAACAAATCCTTCCTTCCAATATAGGCTTGTCAACTAAATATTTTAACGCAGCATGATCAGTAAAAAATTTAAAATGAGAGCCTAACAAGTAATGTCTAAACTTCTATAGAGCGTAAATCGTATCTAAACCCTCCATTTTTGTGGTTGTATAGTTGCGCTCAGCTTGCAACAACTTCCTTCTATCAAAGTAGATGGGATGATCCATGGCTCCTTCTCCTGGTTACACTAAGATGGCTCCTAGGGAAAAACTTGATGCATCCACGTGCACATGAAATTCATTTTCCCAGTTTGGAAATATAAGAATAGGTGTTGTGTTGAGATTTTCCTCCAGGATGTCGAACGCTTTATCACACTCTGGTGTCCAGTGGAACACTTCTGATTTATTTAGTATATTTTTCAAGGGTGCAGTAATGTTTGGATACCTTCGAATAAACCTGCAATAGTACCCTGTGTGCCCCAGCATGGAATGCAACTATTTGGTGCTCATAGGTGGTGGGATGTTCACAATGACCGCAACTTTGGCTAGGTCTACCAATACTCCTTCTCGACATACTATGTGGCCTAACATATTTCCATGTGACACACAGAATATACACTTTCTGATGTTTAAATATATCTACAATTCCCTACATATATAAAAAATAAGACATAGTAGTGATACATGTTCCTTGAGAAGACTGTATACCGTCCAATCATCCATATAAACTTCTATGAATTTGTGAATAAATTCTTGGAATGTTGCTATTACAATATGGGAAAAACCTACAGGGGTGTTCTTTAGGCCGAAGGGCATCACATTGTATACAAATGACCCCCATTTTGTTATGAATGTGGTATTTATTTTATCTTCATCTGCGATTCTCACTTGGTGATACCCCAAAAATCCATCTGTAAATGAGTAAGATTTTTTCCCTGCAACTTGTTCTAGCACCTCATCAGTAAAAGGTGTTGGAAAAGGGTCATGCACATAAGTAGAGTTAAGACTTTTGTAGTCTACACATACCCTAATGTTCTCTGTACCTTTATTGATCTAGATCACTATGGAGCTAACCCATTTTGCTTCCTCAACTGGAAAAATAAGTCCATCCTCGAGCATCTTGTCTATTTCCCTCTTAACCTTCTCTTTCACCCTAGGGTTAAGACAATATGTTCTATGCCTTACTGGTTTTGATCTGGTTTTAGTTCAATTTTCATCTCTCCCATAGCTCATTTAATCCCTTTTACCTCTGAAAATGTCTTTGGGAATAATTCCTCATACTCCCGCAACATGATATATATTTCTTGGCTAATTTCTTCATCCCAGTAATCTCCTGCTAAAGCTATCTTGGGATTCTCTGTAGTTCCTATGTTGAATTTTCACAACTTCAATGGATGATTGTAAGAACTATCCGTCTGGAGGGGAATGGTGTTTTGGATTTCTCTGCTTCCTTTTGTTTCCTTAATGCTAAGTTTCGTGTTTCTTCTAGATCATCTGGGTTTTCCAAATCCTTCTCAATCTTATAGAATTCTATAGGTGTCTTTTCTGTGTCTAGGCGAAGTTTAGACTGAATCACTTGACTATTCTTTGCACATACCACTGGGTCTGATTTCCATTCACCAACATCGGTAAAAAGGAATTTTTTAATTCTTTGCAGGACTATCTTAAGCTCAGGGTACTTGCCTGTAAAAGAGAATTCCTTGCAAAATTGGCCTGCCGACATTTGCTAGTTGTTGTTCTATCTTTTGGTATCTTCATGGATGTACCAAGCTTTCAAAATTGGACCTAGAAAATGAGGAAATACTTGAACCCACAAGCGAGATGGTATTTCTGCAACTTTCCACTGCTTCATGCATTGTTCAATATGTGTTTTAGGATCAGAATGTCCATTGAATAGTTGCACAACATGGAAATCCATCTGCATCTCTGATTTCAGTTGCTCCTTCTCTTGAAATCTATATTAGATAGCTTGCTTCCCATCCTCCTAGTTCTTAATCAAGGCTTTGTGACTAGCCCACCATCTAGCAGGGGTGTCCTGGAGGGCTAAGTCCATAACTAAAATCCTTTGATCCTCCGCTATATTTTCTTCCATGCTAACCATAAAATTGTCAAGTTCTGAGGTACCATCATATATCGGAGTTCTATGACCTCGGTTCCAACCCATCTAGATGCTCTAAAAGTTGTGCATCTCCTTGGAAATATTTCATATGAACCTCACTGCTAATTGTCGAATGCTAGTTCTAAATATTCATCTATCGATTGTATGCTCCTCCAACTCAATGATCCACCGGGAGTAGAATTTATGTAGTCTTGTCTCATTCTTCTTGTAGCAACGTATAACTGATCCAAATATTATCCTTCCATATTTTTTTCTATTGGCTCTGTATATCGAGGGCCTACATACGAATCCAAGGGTTGAACTAATTTTATTGCATCTACTTCGAATGTCATAGTATCCCTCTTTAGGTCAATAACAACATAATTATCATAGGCCCAATCAATACCAAGTAGTGCAGGATAAGGGTCCTTATCCCCCATGATTTCAATCACCTCAAATTCAGCCACAATCTTCACTCCCGCAACATCTATCTCCACATTATCTAGTCTTCCTATTGGAAAAATACAATATTGATTGGCCATTCTTAACTGGATTGGGGAATATGTCAACTGGGGTTTTCCTAAAACTTCCCAAGTATTTTTAGGCAATATGTTAAAATAAAATCCTAGATCTAGCATAACATCTTCAATATCAAACTCATCTAACTGGGATGCTAATATAAACTCTTTTCCATGCTGTATTTTCCTTCTTTTCACTCTCTAAGTATTCTTCTCAGGAAGATTGGTCCTTATTCAAGTTTATGGAGATTCTTTGGTTCCTAGGACTAGATATAGGTAATTGCGCAACTTTTCTATCAGCTGGTCATTCCCAATTATATCAAAAAATAACTGAAACCAAAGGTCAACTACATTTTGTGATTGCTTGGGTTGTCTTATCGGTACTATGGGGTTTCAGGGTGCAGGGGGTGAAGCAGGAACTTGCGCAATCTTAGGATAAATGATAGGCTGAGGGGGGTTTTCTTCCATCTCCAGGGCATGCATACTCTGGAATACTTTTATTGCATTTTTAAAGAATAACTTATGTTTCAAAGGGTCATACATGTCCTCCTTAGGCGTTGCTTTCTATATTTGAGGAAGATTATCAACATCTGCGTCGGTCTTGGATCCTCCTCGAGTAGCAATGTTAATGTTAGGTAGCTTCCCTTTAATGAATCTCTTTATCTCCGAGCTTATAATATTAGTTCCTCATTAACGTACCCGATCTTCCCATTTCGCAATTATCTCTAGGAAATCTTCAATTGTGTGCCTATTGGTTCTGTAGTGAGAGCACTATGGTTGCCTCAGATGAGGATAATCCCTAGCCATGTGACCTTGCTCTTCACAATTGTAACATATAATTATTCCTCTTCCCCCAGTTCTTCCTCCTCTGAATTCTCCTCCATCTCCACCTCCTCGACCTCTTCCCGGTCCTTGAGAGCTTTCATTCACCCTGAATGATGTTCGATCCAGTCTGTCCGCAAGTGCATCCAACACTCTACATTGATTGGTAGTATGCATGGTAGATGTGCAGAACTTACAATGTACAATATTCGGTATTGTTGAATACTTCTGAATAATGGGGCACTATCTTGGCCCATGCCCATGAATTCAACAGATCTCGCAGTACTTGACTACCGACGATGCTTGATTACCTGGAAAAGCATGATACGGGGTTGGGGTATGGAATGGTGAATTCACGGATACTTGTGAAACTCCTCCCATGGGTATTGGTGAGGGTCTCATTGAATTCTGAGGAGGTCCCATTCCCCTCATATGTGGACATTCATTCACCAGATGTCCCTCTGTGTAGCATCTGGTACACCAAACTTGTGGTCATCCTGGTCTCAGTATCGTCAATTCTTGAATCTTCTCTGTCAGTGTCGATATTTTTCCTTGTAGTTGCGCCAAATTTAAATATGTTAGGGGTTTGGTCACTCTCATGCTCCTTGGATATCCTTCCATGGATTTGATCTTCATTGATTGTTCCAAGGAATCTGTCAAAGTGGCTATCCATTTTTGTGTTAACGAAATTTGTGTCAGAGGTAGCAATCCCTGGATATACCATTCTCTTTGATGATCCTCATGAATTGGATGCACTAAAATCCCTATAGCATCTTTAAACTTCTGACTATATTCCTAGGATGATTCACCTTCCCTTTGCTAAATTTCACGCAACTCAGACATATATTGTTGTTTGGACTGAGGTAGCTTAAACTCCACTATGAATTTTATTTGTACTTGGCCAAGTGTGAATGCTTGTCCTTGCACTCCTAGCACTCCTGGATCAATAGCCTTCATGTACCATTTGAGAGAATGACCTCTCAAGGTAGTCTGGAACTCAACCGATTTACTTACATCTAGGGTCCCTTTGGACCTCCAAATTGCTTCGCATATGAACCAATGTTGCTCAACATCCTTGTCTCTCTTACAAAGAATTTTGGGTATCGAGCAATAAAACCTCCCACATTTCCAACCATCGTTAATCTTACTGCTCCTATCAAAATAAAACCTAATGGTCCTGGTTGAGATCTACTAGAGGATCCCAATATCCTCCTACTATTCTCACTTACCAGTTGTGATTGACTAACTGACTGTAATGAAACAAGAATAACATAAGGTAGTATATAATTTACCACTTGTATAGAAGACACTTGGGGTATGGGTGATTCGGGGTTGGTGCCACTAGCTTCGAGGCGAGTTTCTTTGATTTGGGGGGTCTCGTTCTCGTCCTCTAAAGCGGTCTCTTTCATCAGATTCCCGATCTTTCCTAGTATCGGGGATGAATCTTCTCTTTCTCCTAGAAGATCCATGGCGGCTTCCTTTTCCCATGCGTCTACACCTTCTTATTCTTCTCCACCCTCTTGGGGACTTATTTTTCTCTGTGCTTCTCTCTCACTTAATATTTGACTGGCCAAACTTTCTTGTCTTCTCATCTTTCACAACTCTTCCTTCTATCCTTCCTCAAACTATCATGGTCTAAATTCTTTCCACAACTTCTCAGACTATTTCACTGCTTTCTTTATCTTACCCCCCCACCACTTCTCAACTATGGCGGATCTTTTTAAGGCTCACTCATCCCTTGAGCCCATTTATTTCTGCTCCCTCATTTGTAAAAGAACCCTCTCCCCTCTCTCAGGCCATGATTCCACCCCAAACTTACCCCACCCAAAGCGAGGGTGTTTAGGCTGCCATCTAGGTCAGGGACATAGTCAACATCCCCTAGTTCATAGAAAACCTTAATCCACAAGGGGATTTCTCTCAACAACATTCCCCTTGCATCTTTCTTGAAATCTGCTTCTACCCATGAAAAATATTGATGGTTCTCAGCTGCAAATTCAATAATGTATCCTTCCAATGTTGTATTAACCCAGAAAACGATCGCTCGTGTTACCAGCTGATTCAGCCAATGAATCACTGCAATGTTTTATGTATGACAAGAACATATCTTCTTGACTCATTCTTGGAATTCCAAAGCTTATTGGAGACTATCTATCCAGTGGAAAATTTCTTCTTGAAACTTAACCCAGAATATATGGTACTGGTCACTGAATATTTCTGAGTAAAAGGCAACTTCTCATGTATCTTTCACATATTTTCCTAGCAGCTCTACTTCTTTCCATATGAAGGCGTCACAATTTTTATCCCACCACTGGTGAATATCAGATCGGTGAATCCGTGCAAGCATTCTCCCTACAGGTTCCCTTTTAATGCATATCCCGACAAGAAAATGGATCTTAGCTGAAATACAAATAAACAAAAAAATATAATACCTAGAATATGTGAGCATTGTGGGATCAATGGACGCGTTGGAACTATGGCAGCTCGTACGGTAATTGCTGGAAGTCTGGAAAGTTCACCTTGAGATATAAACCTCTCGGAATGGCCTGAAAACTATCCCAAATGATGTGCGCTGCCCTAGTCCTCAGTATTGGTAACTGTCGGACCCCTCTACTGGAGGGTTTGGACCCTGGATAGACCCCTAGGGAATGCGCCCCTCTTTCTCTGGAAAAAATGTGCCCTAGTGATTCCACCATTGGAATCAGACAAGATGTGTCTCAAAATTACCACCTTGGTCTACTGGGAAATGGGTCGGAAGGGTTTCCCTGGATATGGCTTGATGCTCGCTCAGGAACCCTGAATGTATCCGCCAAAAGTTTCACACTCCCAAGTCTGGAAAATGAATCCCAGATGATTCCTCTGTCAGAATCTAGTGAGGAACCAGGCAAAAGATGCCCCTTGCCTTCCTCTCAAATGGGTCGGAGGGAAATCTTATAATTCTGCCTAGATAGGACAAGTCAATCTCTAAACCTCCCAGAAGTTGCGCCCTCCCTCTAGATGAATGCACCCTTGTTGCTGAATACTGAGTAACTGTTGCTGAAGGATGATGGAATACATGTGTGATCTTCCCGGCGACTAGGGTGTGTCTCTCAACACCGAAATCAACCAACTGGTGTCTTCCTCCTGGAATCCACTGAACTATCTCTCTTGAGATGCGCCTCTCTCTTCAATGATAAGTCATAATCTGCATAATAATGAATTAGGTCCCTGACCCTTCCTTTATAGCTTTCCAAAACCCTAATTCACTGTTGACTTCCAAAACCCTAAATCACTGTTGAAACCCTAATTCACTGTTGACTGCTATTTTTAGCTCATAATGACTTAAAAGC
>SNQJ01S0241624.1:0-13456 GCA_010110895.2 Picea sitchensis
ACTACAGGAGGGTAAGCCCAATACCCATCAAAATGTAAATGTATTGGAATTGTTTGAGTAGGTGGATCAACAAGACTACAAAGAAAGGAAAAGATAGCAGAGGTTGTTGCAGATCAGTCCTAGACCATTGGGAAATGGAATCATAAGTATCATGCTCAATGAAGGCATTTAAACTACCTATCAGACAAAGGATTTATGTGGTGATGAGAAGAAAGAAGACAAAATGTTTCTGAGTGATAAACGATGAAACATGGGCAAGATGACGACAGATCCTCTACCACCCCAGGAATCCATAGATAAAAAATGCTACATCCAGACAAGAAGAAAAACAGAAAGCGTATGAGTGAAAAATGATGAAACATGGGCAACATGACAATAGATCCTCTACCGCCTCAGGAATCCATATATCAAACATGCTACATCTAAACAAGAAGAAAAATAGAAAGTGTCTGAGTGATAAACGATGAAACACGGGAAAGATGAATGCAAATCCTCTATCACCTCAGGAATCCACAGATCAAAGATACTACATCTAGACAAGAAGGAAAAACAAAACAAGATGTAAACTAAGAAAATAGTCTGATAAAACAATTCAAAGGAATATTCAATAAAATAATATTTTACAATTCATGCCCCTTAGGCTTACAAACTGAAAAATAGAGTGCCCTTATCCTAAATCTCTCTCGGATCTCTGACCTCTGAATCAACCCCCCTTCAACCACATTCATCTGATGTATTTATGCTCAAAACAATAGACCACAACTAGGAGTGTGAGCTAGCCATCAAGTCCAAGTCTCTTCATCTGTGCACCCCTTTGTCAGACTGTGCATGTTTCCTTCTTCCAGACGCAAGCTCAGATTAGTATGGGCCTGCAAGAAGAAACCGTCCATCGGCCTTTGTAGTATGAGGTGAGAGCCCATTGTGAGAGGTGATAGGCCTGTGTAGTTCTAAGCAGTTCTAGCCTATAGCATATACTTTTATATCTAATAAGTAAGCTAGAGTAAGTATGAGTGAAGTTTCCATAGTAGCGAGCCCTCTAGTTTTATCTTATTCCCACTCTTCAGACTTTACAAACACCTACTTTTAAAGGAATAAAAATAACTCTTATGTTGTTTTTTCTCTTTGATTTCAATAAATCCCAATAATAAAGGTAGTATTTTTAAGGAGCCCAAAGGCCGCTCGACCCTAAGGGAGAGGAATTTATTGCAAGCTCTTCCCCTATTAAATAAGAAACAGCTACCTCGGGCTGATAGTTTTGTCTCCTCGACCATAATCTTCCATGCTTCCATTTACGGAGTGAGTCGAGGTTTCAACCACCAATCCTTCTTTTATTAACTAATCTCTCCTTGGGATCAGGATGAGGCTTAACGCCTAGGGGGCTCCCACGCATTTCTCTCATATTTGAGGCTATATAAACACGTGATTGTGGGGTCGTCAAGGGCGGTTTGGATCCACACAAATTTTGATCCCTCAATTCACCACTTTCCGCCAAGTAGCACTTTCTCTATACCACGGTTTCAATTGCGAGACCACTCAAGGATTTTAACACTCGAGAAAGTAGCATCCCCGCAATGAAGCGTGGCCATTGATCTAGTCACAGTCTGTGATCTGGGCACCTCTGCTAATTTAGCGCCCCCGCTAAAGTTTAACCGCCCACCAACTCTAGGATCCTTCTAACTATGATTAGAGATGGCGCTAATTTTGGCACTGAACAATAACACCTCCTGGAGGATGATCTCCCGATGCTGACATGGTGGCCTGACATCACTATGTTTATGTGTCACAAAATGAAGGGTGACACGTGTCACGCGGAAATGAGCGAATGGCGCAACCAAATGGCCTGAAATGAGTTCCACGTATCGACACCAAATGGATTCTATGTGTCTCCATAGATGAGCACCAAGTACCTTCGACACTTCGACACTTCGAGCTTTGGGATTTTTCTTCTTCTTGCTCGGGCAATCCTCCGAAGTGTCGAATTTATGAAGTGTGAGATCTACCAACACATGGCCTCTTGAGTTGGATGTACGAGATTTTCTTTGGGAGTTCGGGCTTCGGCCATTTTTAGTGCATATCTCCTATAATCCTCTAGAGTGTTGTATCTCCAAAGTGAGAGATCTTCCTCCACATGTCCTCTCATTTTGGACAATCGATATTCACTTCGGGATTTCATGCTTCGGGATATTTCTTCTACTTGCTCGCACAATCCTCCAAAGTGATGAATTTATGAAGTGTGAGATTTGTCAACGCGTGGCCTCTTGATTTGTACGACCGAGATTTACTTCAGGATTTCAGGCTTTAGGATTTTTCTTCTACTTGCTCGCGCAATCCTCCAAAGTAAATCTTTTGAAGTTTGAGATCCGTCGCCACGTGTGCTCATCCTTCAATGGCTTATATTTACTTCGGGACTTCAACTCTTTTGTCTAGTCGTTAATCCTTGTGCAACTTTGAAACCTTGACTGCCTGAGAGCCGTTGATCTAAACTATTCATGGGATCTCCACCATTGAAAATCTAGCATGTCTTCTTGCTTGTGTTTCAAGTCCGAAATGGACTGCTCTAAACGCTACATTATGCTGATAGTTTTTCCTGAGCATACAACATACTTGACCAGCCTGACTTTATCAACCAGAAGAGGAAAAATTTATAGGAAGGCATGAAAAAAGAGAGAGACTCAATAGAGGTGCAGACCTAGGTTTTAACAATAACTGCATATGACCCATGGCAACTTTATGTGATAACATTGGCTCCATAGGGGATGGCATGCTCCCCGTGAGTTGCCAAGAAAAAGAAGCTTCAGTGTCTTATCCTAGGGATATGGGGTCACTTATTCAAATACTAAAAGAAAACTAAAAACTGGCAAGCTTTCACACGAGCTTATTTATATACAAGACCCTACTCTAACTGACTTTTACAATAGGCTAGGTGAAAACAAACTTCCACCAAATCCACCCAAAATGTTTGGTAACACAATTTTTCTTTTTACTGCAAATGATCCATAAAAGGTAAGGGAAGTATGACAACAAAATGAAAAAATATTTTGGAACACTAATAATACCTCCAAGTGATGATAAGAAGAAGAATTTTGTAGGCTCCAATGCTTTGGGAAATCTCAACTCCATATATAACCACACGGGGTCATAAAATTTATAATAAGGCATGCTAAACTGGAAAAAAATTACCTCCTTTATTTCCTTACTGCTCACATGTTGTTTGATGTTCTCAGCATGTACAAGTGGATAAAGGATTGATGCAGGCTTGCTAATCCCAGGTGATATCTGCTCATTTATAAATGTTAGAGATGAGATAAGTTGCAGATGTATCTTTTCCTTTTCTCCTTCAAGGCTCTCCCAAGGATCAGATTCATACTTATCATATACATGAATCATTCTACGAGATTCCAAAGAAGCCATGAAAAAACTCTACTCCTCATCATCTTCATTGGGATATTCATAAAAAATTGGTTGCTCTTGGTCACTATTTGAAATAAATTCTTCATCATAAGCAGGGCTTCCAAAAACATTTGTTTCAAGAACAAGAATTTCCTCTGCATTTTATTCATAAGAGAAACAAACAAAATATGCCTTCAATTTTGAAAATCTAGGAAAAAGAAAAAAGAAATCGTCCCTAGTTTCTTTAACTAGCTTATCATTTATCTCAACTTCATATTCAGAGGAATATCTACTGATGTGTACACTTGTTCTTTGACATCAAAATATTCAAAAGATATAGTCTGATAAAACAATTCAAAGGAATCTTCAATAACATAATATTTTACAATCCATGCCCCTCAGGCTTACAAACTGAAAAATACAGTGCCCTGCTCCTAATGCTCTCTCGACTCTCCAGCCTCTGAATAACCCCCTATTCAACCACATTCATCTAATGTATTTATGCTCAAAACACTATACCGCAGCTAGGAGTGTGAGCTATCCATCAAGTCCAAGGCTCTTCATCTATGCACCCCTTTGTCAGACTGTGCATGTCTCCTCTTGTGAGACGCAAGCTCATATCAGTATGGGCTTGTAAGAAGAAACCTTCCATCATGGTACATCAGACTGACAGTTCTGTCTCCTTAGCCATAAGATTCCCTGCTTCCATTTACGGAGTGAGTCGAGGTTTCAACCACCAGTCCTTCTTTTATTAACCGATCTCTCCTCGGGATCAGGATGAGTATTAACACCTAGGGGGTTGCCACACACTGCTCTCGGATTTGATGCTATATAAGCACACGAGTTCGGGGCCATCAAGGGTGATTTGGATCCACACCGCTTTTGAGCCCGCAATTCACCACTTTCATCCACGTAGCACTTTCTCTATACCACAGTTTCGATTGTGAGACCGCTCAAGTATTTTAACGCTCGAGCAAGTAGAATCCCTGCAATGAAGTGTGGTCATTGATCTAGTCGTGGTCCATGATCTATGCACCTCTGCTAATTTAGCACCCCCGCTAAATTTTAACAGCTCGCCAACTCTAGGATCCTTCTAACTATGCTTAGAGATGGCACTACTTTTGGCATTGAACAGTAACACCTCCTGGAGGACGATCTTCCGATGTTGATGTGTTGGACTAATGTCACTATGCTGATGTGTCATGAAAAGAAGGGTGACACGTGTCACGCGAAAATGAGCGAATGACGTAACCAAATGGCCTGAAATTAGTGCCACGTGTCGGCACCAGATGGATGCCACATGTCTCCACGGATGAACACCAAGTGACTTCGGCACTTCAAGATTTGGGAGTTTTCTTATGCTTGCCCACGCAATCCACCTAAGTGTCGAATTTCTAAAGTGTGAGATCTGTCGACGCATGGCCTCTTGATTTAGACAACCTCGATTTACTTCGGGAGTTCGAGCTTTGGGCCTTTTCAGTGCATATCTCCTACAATCCTCTGGAGTGTCGTATCTTCGAAGTGAAAGATCTGCCTCCACGTGTCCTCTTGTTTTGGACGACGAAGATTCACTTCGGGAGTTTGGGATTCAAGAGATTTCTTCTTCTTTCTCGTGCAATTCTCCGAAGTGCCAAATTTATGAAGTGTGAGATTTTCCAACACGTGGCCTCTTGATTTGGACGACCGAGATTTACTTCAGGAGTTTTCTTCTACTTTCTCGTGCAATCCTCCGAAGAAAATATTCCAAAGTGTGAGATTTGTCGATGCGTGTCCTCAACCTTCAATGGCTCATATTTACTTTGTGACTTCAAATCTTCTATCTAGTCATTAATCCTTGTGCGACTTTGAAACCCTGACCATCCGAGAGCCGCTAATCTGAACTGTTCATAGGATCTCCACCATTGAAAATCGAGCATGTCTGCTTGCTTGTGTTTCAAGTCCAAAATGGACTGCTCTGAACGCTGCATTCTGCTCATAATTTTTGCTTCACATATAACATACTTGACTGACCTGACTTTATCAACCAGAAGAGAAAAAATTTGTAGGAACCCATGCAAAAAGAGAGAGACTCGACATAGGTGCAGACCTAGGTTTTAACAATAACTGCATATGACCCTTGGCAACTTTATGTGATAACACATCCAACAAATACTTAGTGGCCCAGCAGAAATATAAATCCAAAAATCCCAAGAAGCAACATCCTCGCCACAACAACAAGCAAAACAAGGGCCCCAAACCCTCTCCACCAACTTTTTCTCATAATGGTGACAAAGGAGTAAAATCCAAAATTAAGAAGACTGACAAACATTGAAAAATTTATTTGAAAGATGGTCATGTGGAGTCTAAATGTTTTAAAAATATGGAAGCCTTAGAAGAATCAATGAAGAAGCACAATATCAATATTGATTCTTCTTATTCTTCTTCTCATGGACACKCCCTTTCTACTTYTGGTTTCTCTTTCAATGCAACTTCTACTTCTTCTTCTGATGAGTGGCTTATTGATTTTGGAGAATCTTATCATATGGCTAATGATAAAGCYATMTTTTATTATCTTAATGAATGTAACACCAAAAAAATATTTTTTAGTGATTATAAATCTCTTAGTGTTGTAGGGTCTGGAATCGTTCAGGTGATAATGGTCATTTCAATGATGTATTATGTGTTCCAAGTCTTTACTGCAACCTTCTATCACTATATTAGACCACTCATTCAAGTCAAGGTAAAATTGTAGAGTTTTCACCTCAACAAGTTGTAATCAAGGATTTAAAATATCTTAAGCATGTCCTCCCAACTTGAGTTGTTGATGATATTACCAGATTGTAAAAGTTTGACAACTTTGGGTCATCATCGTTTCCATCAATTTTTATTAATCATAGCAATGACTTGAGAAAAATTTGGCATGAGCATTTTGATCATATAAACTATCACTCATTACAACAAATATGTAATCAACACATGGTGATTATTCTTCCTCTTTTTTCTTACAGAGATGGTGTTTGTTCCGGTTGTGTTCTCAAAAAACATCATTGGGACAATTTTGACAAACGTTCCTCTTGGCACACCTTGACCCCTTTGGACCTTGTTCACAATGATTTGTGTGATCCAATTTTTTCTCCTTCTTTCGATGGGTGCAAGTGTTTCTTAACTTTCATTGATAACTTCTCCGAACACACTTGGGTTTACTTTTAAAAACTTAAGAGTGAATTTTTTGACAATTTTTTGGCCTACAAGGCCCTTGTCGAAAAACAATCTGGACATCAACTTCAAAGGTTAAGAATAGATAATGGAAAAGAATATATGAACAATAAATTTACAAGTTACTACATTGCACATGGCATTCAAATGAAACATTTTTTTCCATATACACCACAAAAAAATGGTGTCATTGAGAGAAAGAATCATGCACATTAAAAGAAATGGCTAATTATTTGACCTAATCTAAGGGATTAAATCTTCATTATTGGGAGTAATCCATAAATTATTCAATTACATAGTAAATCACACTCCCACAAAGGCTCTAAAAAATATAACATCAAAAGAAGCATGGAATAAAATTAATCCATATGTAAGCCACTTATGTGTTTTGGTAGTGTAGCATGGGCTCACATTCCTGATGAGAAAAGGAAATATTTACATCGTAAAAGTGAGAAGTGTATGTTTGATGGATATTGTGAAGATGTCAAAGGTTATAGAATTGTTCAACCTCATTCCAATGAAATTATCATTATAAGAGATGTTAAATTTGATGAAAATATATTGGCTTGCAAGCCCAATTCAATGTTTGTGCCATCTTCGGTATGTAAGCCATCTTCAGAGTTTGTGACATCTTCCATTCCTATTATGGTTTCTTCTTCTTTAGATGATGATAGTGCGAATGAAAATCCAACTCCACTTGTTTTCCTTCCTCTAGATGAGTCAATTGAACATGAACCTGCACCAACACCATCGCTTCCTAGATGGGTCCATTCATCACAAGAAGCAACTAGTGATCTTGTTGGTAATTATTCATATCAACGTCGAACATGTTCATAGTTCTAGAAAGCCTCTTCTCTTTTGGTTGAAGTTTTAGATACTCATGATATAGAAATAATTGCAAAAGCTTCAAGACATCTAGATTGGGACACAACAATGAATGAAGAATATCATTCCTTAATGGTGAACAATACTTAGGATCGTGTACCTCTTCTCAAACTAATAAAACTTGTCAGATGTAAATGGGTGTTTATAAATAAGTATGCATCAGATGGAATTTTCGAAAGACACAAGGCCTAGTCAGTTTCAAAAGGGTTCTCTTAAGTTGAAGGCATAGACTATAATGAAACATTTTCCCCCGTCACCAAAATGAATTCCATCTTCCTTGTTCTAGCCCTTGTTGCCTCACATAAATGGGAGTTCCATTAAATGGATGTTAAAGACACCTTCTTGCATGGGGATTTGCAAAAGGAAATATACATGGAACAACCTCCTATCTATGTCCAAAATGACTCCATCCTTGTTTTTCTCCTTGAGAAGTCTCTTTATGGTCTTAAGCAAGATCCTTGAGCTTGGTATGCCAAAATGGACAACTTTCTTCTAGAAACTAGATTTTCTAGATGTTATTATGATCATAATGTATATACCAAGAAAGTAGGAATATATATCATAATACATGTTCTTTATGTTGATGACCTTATCCTCACTGGTAGTGACCCTAAACTCTTAACCCATGTGAAATCCAACCTTAAAAATAATTTTGAGATGACAGACTTAGAATATTTGCATTATTTGCTTGGCCTTCAAGTATTGCAAACTAAGGAACGAATATTTATTTCCCAATCTAAGTATGTGTGTGACCTTCTTTGCTAATTTCACGTGGACAATTCTAAACCATCCCATTTTCCCTTCTATTGTTGAGTCAAACTTGTTTCCACTTATACTATTCCCGAAGTCGATGCCACTTTGTACCACTAGTTAGTTGGTAGCCTCTTGTATTTGACTCATACCTGACCTGATATTTCCCTTTTTGTTGGTATTATTTCCCGTATATGAAAAAACCCCATGAAATCCATTGGAAATTCATTAAAAGGATACTTCGGTATGTCTGGGGTACATTCATGGGGGACTCCATTGTTGGTTGGTTTCACTGATTCAAATTGGGTCGACAAACCTGATGATCAAAATTCTACTACATGTTATGTTTTCATCCTTGGTTCTAGACATGTCACTTGGGATTGTAAGAAAAAATAGGATATTTCTCTTTATTTAGTAGAAGAAGAGTATTGAGCAACAATTAATGCAAGTCAAGAAGCCTCATGGCTTCGAAAAATCCTTTTAGAGTTTGGATTCCAGAAGCAACATCTTACCACCCTACAGTGCGAAAATTAGAATGTCATCAAGCTCACCAAAGATTCAATTCAATATCAAGGTATCAAACACATCGATCTACACATGCACTTCATCATAAAGCTCATTCATGATCGATTTATTGAAGTGCTCTTCTACCCTGCAGAAGATCAAGTTGCAGAATTTTTCATAAAGTCTCTTACTGAAGCGAAGTTTTCCAAACTTTGATCTATGTTAGGAGTTCAAGAAGTTATCATTAAGGGGGGGTAGTCTCTAATTCCTTCTGCCTTCTCCTATTGTGTCTCCTTTGTAATTCCTTCAATCATATCCCAAGTTGTTCTGAAGGGGAGGCTTTAGGATATTTAAACGCTTAGGAGTTAGTTAAGATCAACTTGGTTTCATGTATCGTTAGGTTAAAGTGTGTTTCTTTAGCATGCATTTGTAATCCAATGGTCACAATATGTTCCTAACATAGAGTGATCTGATGACTCATATTCTCCACGATCTTAACAACTACATTGATATGTGGCTTGACACCCGATTGGTCCATGATCTCTATTTAAAGAGCATGGAGGATCATTTGTTGATGAACGATTGTGAGAAACTCTCTTTGTAACACCCGGTTTCCCCCAATTTGTAAAAATAACTATAATGGCCAACAACTATGGAAAACTCAAAAATGTGAATGTGTGATGTGAATGGACCTTGTGAAAAAGGTCGATGAATGTGAATAATATTATGAATATATATATATATTGCAGGACCGCTGAGAGGGGATATGCTGAAACAGAGACCACGATGGCTGAAGAAAGGTGGTGGAAGGCACCTAGAAAGGTGGCGTTAACTTCCACCGAAACCAATACCGTATTTGGACTTCACTAGCTCGGAGAATCAAGAGTGGCTCGCTGGCCCAAAATAAACTACTCGCAGGTTGGTAGGTAGAAGGCTCCTCGGGAATTAATGAGGGATGGGGGAAGTGAACCGCCCATACGTAGGAGCCTCAGGCCTGACCACCGCAAGGGAAATCGTGCCACACACAACCTCACAAGAGGGAAATGCATGAGGAACAAGCGTGGAGGGGGCAGACGCGAGGGAAGGAGGAAGAACTCTGGAGATATGCAGAGTGAGTGATAGCGGAGAAGAAGGAGAGTGACCTTCGTTCTCGGTCACTGGAAAACCAAGATGCAGTCTCGCAGCATCGTGGTCTCTGCTCGGGGGTGGCTAGTGGTAAATCCGTTGGGAGTCGTTGAGCCTATGGTTGGGTGGAAACGAGCACCCCTCTCAGCAGTTGCATCACCTCTGGTGTTATTTCTGATAAGTGTTATTTGAAGTTAATGCCATAATCGCAAGTTCAATTTTATGTGCTTGTAAATAGTTCTGAATAGAAGTGTTTACCTAATGTTTGATTTGATAGAATGGATGCATGCGTATGCTTACATGCCATAGTTGTTTTCTGCACAAATGATTAAGTCTAGGACATGAGTTCGTTCCACCGAGAATCGTCTTATTTTCTTAGTTTCTCGTAATATTCTGGGAAGGCCCCTTGAGTGTACTCCTTTCTGAGAATTACCCCATAAACCTTGTAACCATATTGAACCTTACCAGAGACACGATTAAGATCAGGGATAATTTCCTGAGAACTGTCTGAGGGTTCATGTAATCCGGGTCTAGAACCCTTATGCAAGAAAGAGTAGCTTTCTAAGGCCTCGGGGTCATGGGAGCCTGAAGCTCCGAGAGTTTGAACTTTTTGATTCAAGCTCAAAAGGGATAGTGAGATTCAAATATAGAAAGAAAATACCCTATCGCTTGGTAAATGAACGATCGGAATCCTTTTGGCAATACCCCAAGCCTGTCAACACCGACGGATCTAGAGAAGGAGCATAGATGTTAACACCTCGCCCTTTCAGCCTTCGCAAATAGCGATGGGATCCTGGACCGTATATCCCAGGGACCCATCGAAGTTCTATAAGCCATCAATCTTAACCTTTCCTTAGGCGGGAGAGTGAATTTGAATATGTCCCGAAAGTCCCGAAGACATTGGGATTGTCCATGTTGGAGGATAGGTGGCAGAGATCTGACCATTTTTCATATCGGGGATTCATGAGTTTGGAGGTAGAAGACCAGAATCTTGGAGTCATGAAGTCCCGAGTCACGAGATCGCGATGTGATCAAGACCATTCATGTTGGAGGATAGGTGGCAGAGATCTGACCATTTTGCGTATCGGGGATTCGTGAGTTTGGATGTGGAAGACCAAGCTCTTGAAGTCACAAAGTCCTGAGTCGTGAGAATGCGATGTGATATGGGCCATTGATCAAAGAGGAAGGACAGCCATGGGATCTGACGTCTCGATACATCGCGTATCGGGAGTTCATGAGTTTGGAGGTGGAAGACTGAACGAGTCACGAAGTCCTGAATAGCGAGAAGTAGGAGCAACCATTGAGTCAGGACCTCCTCACCATATCGCATATCGGGGTCTCAGAGGTTGAGGGGAATCAGTTTTGACTGTAGAAGTCACGAGCTTGTGAGTTGCGAGAGCTTGTGCAACACGTGGCACGTCCGCTTGGTGGGACCCAAGTGGTTGATAGGTGGTGTGACGATAATATGCCCAGAGAGAGGGAGAAGTGGTGACAGGTGGTGGACACGTGTCATTTGAAACGGGAGTCAACATCCTATTGACTTCTCGTACTTCGGGTTCTTGTAAGAAAGGAGCACAAAGGCCCAACAACTCAAGTTGTGAAATCGCGAGGAGAGGCAACAGCCATAGGATCCAGGACGCAGATGACCGTTGGATCAGAGCCTCACCACGCGTATTGCATATTCGTAGGATCGGAGGTTGAGTGGACCTTGTCTTGACTACAAAATTCATGAAGTGCCGAGAGCTGAGGCACGGGTGTGAACACATGGCAGAACCCCAAGCTAGGGCCCGCGTGGTTGACAGGTGCATACGCATCACCAAGAGAAGGGAGTCAACGCTCCGTTGATTTCTCACATCTCGGGGATTCACAGGATAAGAGCGTGAAGGCTCGACACTTCAACCTACAAGGTTGCGAGAAGTGAAAAGCGTCAAGGAAGGAGTCAACCTAGCGTTGACTTGTCGCGTCTCGAGAGATCGCAATAGGAGGGCATGAGAGTTCAACCCACAAAATCACGATGGTGCAAGTTGTGAGAGGCGCTAGTATTTAAGCCCTAGCCTACGGTTACGTGTGGGGAGCGTTAATAAGGAGGGGCCATACCATATCGAAATCTCAGGTATCGGCGATTAATGAAGAAAATTTGAGGGTCTTCGACTCATGACTCGCGAGGTCACGAGTTGTGAAAGGAACTTGCATTTAGGTGCGTATGTGGTCCTATCGATATAGGGACTAAAGAAAGGGAGCTGGTGCTTTGTCATTAAGCGGCGGGTAGATCTAGACGGCCAAAATTTGTGCGCCCAGATCTACAGCCAGGGTTTCATTCTGGATCCCCCTCACCATTCTATCTTTAAGATTGGACTCACTTGTATTGTTGAGTCATGAAACACGAAATGACGGCTAGTTTGTTTGGCCTATGGTCCTAACCCACGATCACAGGGAAGTGAACAGGGAAGAACTAGCCTGCGCTAGGCCCCCGTAGGACTTCAGGGATTCTGTCCCTTGAGGAAAAGAGAAAATTTTATTATTCCATATTGGGTGTGTTACAAATTGGTATCAGAGCATGGTTACGACACTCGGCCTGCTTGGGCTCATGAACGAGTTGTGCAGAAGCTCTGTTCGGAACACTCTTAAAAAGAGTAACCCCCTGTCTTAACCTTCCTAATCAAAAGATGAAGTTAAGAATGAAAAACCCCTATTGTGTGTGTGTACATGTGAAAATATAAATTATGTACTAGTTATAAATAAATATACATATTGACTAACAACCAGCGTTTTCCTTTTGCACACAAGCGGAAGATCAACCACAGAAAATTATCAACACATAGTATGGTGACTCACCATGAAGTGGGGGAAGGCTCCCACAATAGTGACAAAGAGTCTGATGAAAGGAGAGCAGTAGGGACCCCTCCAGATCTATCTGAGACTGTGAGGAGCCTCATGGTCGAATTACAAAGTTTTAAGGCTGACAATGAAAGGATGATGAAAGAACAAGAAAAGAAAACAGAAATTAATGCAGTTTTACTGCAGAGTTTATCCGATCTACAAAGACAAATGCAGCATGAACCTGGAACTCAGAAACATGGTCATATCAGTGGCCACACTGAGAGGAGCACCTCGAAAAAGGTCCACCCCAGAGGTAAAGGACCAGTGCCGAGTGATTCCTCTGAGAAGGAAGTTGGCAACTCAGAAGGCTCTTCTAGCAGTAGAACTAGTTCCTATTCCCAAAAGAAATAGAAGAAGAAAAAGCCTTCCAAAGGTCGAAAATTCAAATAATTCAAAAAGGGCAAACCATCCTCCTTCGACGGTGAAATAAAGAAGGGAGAGGAAGAAGAGGCCTGGCTGCTTGGACTAAAGAAGTATTTCCGAGTCCATGCCTTTTCAGAAAATATGAAGGCACGAGTGGCCACCTTCAACTTGAATAGAAAGGCTTTTATTTGGTGGGAAGACCTTAAGAATGTGAAAGGGGTTCGCGAAGAGGACCTATCTTGGGAACGATTTGAGAAATACTTCCGGAAGAAGTATCTGTCGGAAAAATATTTCGATGAAAAGACTAAAGAGTTTTATGAACTCAAACTGGGACAACTCACTATAGAAGAATATGTCAACAAAT
>SNQJ01S0241625.1:0-10084 GCA_010110895.2 Picea sitchensis
CATAACAATCAGCTTGAAAGTTCATGGACTGTTGGCTGTTATAAAACAACAGAAAACTAAAACAAAGACAGTGAAAACTTAGAGCCTTTGCTTGGTCAAAGACAGACCAAGAAGGCAAGTTGATAGGACCTGGAATTTTCACACTCTAAGAGGTTGGTGAGATGTATCATGAATTCTTCCAACCGCTTTCTTCCATGTCTCCATCTTGAAAGATATCATCTGCATATCTCTTCAAGTGTTTTGGGGTGTGAGGAAATGAATTAATGGCCCTTATTTAGAAGTGTTCCATGTAAACTTAATACCTCTCTTCCATCATTTTTCTCAATGACAAGTACATTTAGGAAGGGTAGTTGGTTGTCCTTTTGTACTTCAACTTTGAATTTGATGTTCTCTACAAGGTTGGTGAGATGTATCAAGAATTATTCCGACGACTCTCTTCCATGTCTCCATCCTGGAAGATATCATCTACATATCTCTTTCGGTGTTTTGGGGTGTGAGGAAATGAATTAATGGGCCTTATTTCAAAGTGTTTCATGTAAACTTAATACCTCTTTTCCATCATTTTCTCAATGATAAGTACATCTAGGAAGGGTAATTGGTTGTCCTTCTCCACTTCAATGGTGAATTTGATGTTCTCTAAGAGGTTGAAAAGATGTATCAAGAATTCTTCCAGCCGCTCTCTTCTATGTCTCCAACCTGGAAGATATCATCTGCATATCTCTTTAGGTGTTTTGAGGTGTGAGGAAATGAATTAATGGCCCTTATTTCAAAGTGTTCCATGTAAACTTAATACCTCTCTACCATCATTTTTCTCAATGATAAGTACATCTAGGAAGGGTAGCTGGTTCTCCTACTCTTTCAATGGCGAATTTGATGTTCTCTAAGAGGTTTTTGAGATGTATCAAGAATTCTTCCAACCACTCTCTTCCATGTCTCCATCTTGGAAGATATCATTTACATATCTCTTCCAGTGTTTTGGGGTGTGAGGAAATGAATTAATGGCCCTTATTTCGAAGTGTTCCATGTAAACTTAATACCTCTCTTCCATCATTTTTCTCAATGATAAGTACATCTAGGAAGTGTAGTTGGTTTTCCTTCTCTACTTCAATGTTGAATTTGATGTTCTCTAAGAGGTTGGTGAGATTTATCAAGAATTCTTCGAGCCGCTCTCTTCCATGTCTCCATCCCAGAAGATATCATTCTACATATCTCTTCCGGTGTTTTGGGGTGTGAGGAAATGAATTAATAGCCCTTATTTTGAAGTGTTCCATGTAAACTTAATACCTCTCTTCCATCATTTTTCTCAATGATACGAACATATAGGTGTTAAATATATCTATAGCCTCAACAATATGTGACTATACACTGTGACTGTACATTGCCAGCTGTCCTGGTTAGCTGTACGAGTTAGTTAGGATCTCTCGTTTTGTTTCTTGATTTGCTTGAGCCTATTTAACTCAGCTATATACTCAATACTAAATGCTCTGCTCATTTCTTCTGTTTTCCCAAATTTCGTGTTCTCTGTATTATCTTCTTTGCTTCTCATTTTGTCATGGTATCAGAGCTTTAGACGTAAGCCTCTTCACATAGTTTGGAGAGCAGCTCGATCCTATGAAGCGCAGAGCTTAGATTGTCTACAAGAGCACGGGACACAAGATTCTTCATAGAGATTGGAAAACAATCAGCTAGTCCGCTCAAAAGATTGTTGCAGACAACAAGTGCGAGGAAGCAGAACTGCAGAAAGCAGAGAAAAATTAAAGATTCGTGAGCATTTAAAAATTCGTGAAAGATTCGCGAAGCAGAGCTGCAGAAGGTAGAAACAATTAAAGATTTGTGAGCTTTTAAAGAATTCGTGAAAGATTCGTGAAATTCTTTCTTCAAAAGAAAATTCTGCAGAAGCAACAAAGGACAAGCTAAAGCAGTCGTAAGATCGGCCCTGCGAACTAATCTGAGCCATTAATCAAGCTCAAAAAGGACGAGGAGCGCGCAGAAAAGGCGAACGTGTTACAACTGTTAGATCAAGAAAAGGTGCACATGCTTTAACTGCCGAAGTTCTTTGAAACTTCGCGTATTCGACGATTTCGTGCAAAGCTTGCTAAGGAATCAAAGTCTCCCGAAGTTTCGAAGTCATCGGAACAGTCCATCGTCAGGGTTGACAGGTGGCAACATATCCGGGAATTCGAGGATTCAGACATCGGAAGAATTGCGGGAGAACAATCTCAACTTCGCGAAGCATGAAGTCGCGAAGTGGATCTCGACCGTCGGTTGCGGGAGAGATCTGGACCATTGGATGCAACGTTGGATCAACACTTCCCTGATTCTCAAATCAGAAAAGCCCGATGTAGGAGTTGTGAAAACTTGCGAAGTTCGAGTTCGCAAAATTGATCACAACTGTTGGATCACAGAGGGCTGTGGGTCGTTGATCTGAAGTGGGTGAATTTCAGAAAATCGGGAGTCGGAAGAAGAGAGGTGAGTAGTCCTCCAACTTCGTGAAATGCGAAGTCTCGAAGCGCTTGAGAGTTGGGCCCCAAGTCATAGCCCGAGGTCATATCGGAGGGGTCCACGAGAAAGGAGCTAGCGCTAGCTAGGCTTTAGTTCGGGAGATTGCGAGGTAAGAAAGGAATATCGCCCAGAACCCCGAAGGCTCGAAGGCACGAAGTCCCGAAGTAATTGTGGACCGTTGATCTCAAATCAATGAGGACCGTTGATCTTTGAAACAGATTCGTGATTCGACAAGTCGACTATTCGAAGGAATTGATATTTTCCGCGTCGAAATGCTCGAAGCCCGAAAGCTCGAAGCGCCTGGTGTTCAGCCCACGGTCACACGAGAAGTCAAACTTTAATTTTTTCTTTCCCTCGAGTAAACTCACAAAGCCCAATTTCTCCATTAGAGGGGCTACAGTTGCTAAAGAACAGATCTTAGAGCTTTGAATCCGTAGATCTCGCATTCGGATTGTCAGATCCAGCCAGATCGAAGCTAAAGAAGTGGTCTACCCCATGTTTTTCGGCCCGAAGTCACACAGAGGATTTCACGGACCTCGTTTTTTATTCTTTCGCATAGGAAACAGGTAATAAGCACGCAAAACTCTAACAAATATTTACTGTTAATTTTTTTTAAGATGGCCACCTCTAGCAATTTGGGACCAACTCAAGGATCGATTCTTCTTGGAAAGAACTATGAGTTTTGGTCTCTTAGAATGAGATCCTTCTTGCAAGCACAAGAGTGCCAGGATCCAGTGGATCTTGGATATGTGGAACCAGATCCAGCAGAACTTGCTGCCATGACCAACCAATAAAGAACTGCTCAGGCAACACAAAGGAACAGAGAGAATAAGGCAAAATTATGGATTCAAAACTCAGTGGATGACTCGATTTTCTCAAAAATCATAGGCGCGATTACTTCTAAACAGGCCCGGGACATCCTTAAATCAGCCTACCAAGGAAATGACAGGGTCAAAACGGTCAAACTGCAGACCTTGAGGATGCATTTCGAGACTTTAAAAATGACAGAATTTGAAAAGATTGATCAGTTTATGACCAGAGTCATGGGAATTGTAAACCAGATCAGATTGACTGGTGAAGCCATCCCTGATCAACGAATTGTTGAAAAAGTCCTCAAAAGTTTACCAAAGAAATTCAAAATTGTTGTTACAACTATCCTTGAATCCAAGGATTTGTCAAATTTTTCAACGGATGAATTAATGGGCTCTCTATTGACACATGAGACTAGACTACATCTCGACAATGAGTCAACAACCAATTCCTTCAAGACTCAATTCTCCTTTAGCAGAGGGAGAGACAAAGGTCACCAAGGAAGAGGGAGAAGTCCAAGTCACCATCACTCAAGTGAAGGTCACACACAACATAACCACAATCAAAATTTCCAAGGTCACAGACACTAGAACCAAAATCAAAACTTCCAGTCTTAAAGAGGCAGAGGGAGAAGATCAAATGACAAATCAAGCATACAATGCTATTACTGTAAGAAGTTTGGGCACTATGAATTTGAATGCCAGAAGAAACAAGCAGATCAACTCTTAGGCAGAGCACATGTCTCAAATCATGAAGGAGAAACCTCAGATGGTTTGTTTCTCTCGTGCCACAAGACTGAAGAACAACATAAAGATCTCTGGTTGCTTGACAGTGGATGCAACAATCACATGACAGGTAACAAAGATTTACTCTCATTTATTGATTCTTCAATTTCATCTGATATTACACTTGGAAATGATTCTTTAGTCAAAGTTCAAGGAAAATGAACCGTCCCTATTTTTACTAAACAAAATGTAAAGAAAGACGTACACAATGTCTATCATTTTCCAGATCTGACACATAATCTGTTAAGTGTAGGTCAACTAATTGAACATGGCTATAAGGTCCTTTTTGAAGGAGCATCATGTAGGATATATGACAAAACCCTCGACATAAAATTGATTTCTGAAATCCACATGACCAGGAATAGAATGTTTCCCTTGACCCTCAGAACTGCAAATCTGATCCAATCATATGCACAAAGTGCATCCACCCCCAATGAAACTATGGTTTGGCATACAAGATTTGGAAATCTACCCTTTCAGAGTCTAAGTCTTCTACATAAGCACTCCATGGTCAAAGGTCTACCTGTCTTCAAAGAGAAAAATCCCCCATGTGAGTCTTGCATTTTTGGAAAACATAAGAGAACTAGTTTTCCACAGTCCTCCACTCAAGCCAAACAACACTTAGATCTGGTTCACATTGACCTATGTGGACTAATGCAAACAGAGTCAATAGGTGGTAGCGTTTATTTTCTAACGTTTATTGATGACTTTAGCAGGAAAATTTGGATCTGTTTTCTCAGACACAAGTCTTCAACTTTTGCAAAGTTCAAAGAATTCAAAGCTGAAGCTGAAACACAAAGTGGAAAATATGTAAAATCTTTCAGGTCAGATGGAGGAGGAGAATACAACTCCAAAGAATTTGCAAATTTCTGCAAATCACAAGGCATCATCATGCAAACTACAACCAAGTATACTCCACAACAAAATGGAGTGGTTGAAATAAAAAATCAGACAATAATGAACATGGCAAGAAGCCTACTCAAAGAGAAATGTCTGTCAAATACATTTTGGGTTGAAGCAACAACATGCTCAACTTATCTCCTGAATAGATCGCCAACCACCAGTCACAAGATGAAGGTCCCTCAAGAAGCATGGAGTGGGGCAAAGCTAAATGCTGCTCATCTTAGGACATTTGGATGCATAGCATACACTCACATACCTTCTGAATTAAGGAAGAAACTGAATGATAGAAGTGAGAAATGCATCTTTACTAGCTACAGTGAAACATCAAAAGCTTATAGGCTCTACAATCCAATCTCAAAGAAACTGATTCTCAGCAGAGATATAAAATGTTTTTAAAATCAATTCTGGAATGAGTTTGAAAATCAACCAATGGACAATCAAGATCCATTGCTGTCAAATCCCGAAGACACAGAGAATTCAGGACAACAAACGCATCAGCCTGCTCTTCCAAGATTGTAGGTACAAGGACAACCTGAAAGTTCTCAGGATAACTCTACTTCCAACAGAAACTCTTCCTCTGAACCTAAAAATCAGAGAACTCAAAGTTTGAGAGAAATCCATCAGCAGTTGGATGACATTGATCAACACAATCTTTTTGCATTAATATCATGTCAACCTACATCTTTTAAAGAGGCAACTAAAGAGCCACATTGGGTTCAAGCCATGAACCAAGATATTGACTCTATTGAGAAGAACAAGACATGGGATCTTGTTGATCTACCCAGACACAAGAAAAGTATTGGTGTCAAGTGGGTTTACAAAACTAAACTAAATGAAAATGGATAGATTGAAAAACACAAGGCAAGACTTGTTGCCAAAGGATTCTCACAACAACCAGGTATTGATTATGGTGAAACTTTTGCTCCAGTAGCAAGGTTGGACACTGTAAGGACTCTCTTAGCCATAGCATCTCAACACAAATGGCAAGTATACCAGATGGATGTCAAGTTAGCCTTCCTAAATGGTGTCTTAGAAGAAGAGGTTTATGTGGATCAACCACCTGGATTTGAAGTCAAAGAGCAGTCAGCCAAAGTGTATCGGTTGAAGAAAGCCTTGTATGGATTAAAGCAAGCTCCAAGAGCATGGTACAACAGAATTAATACTTACCTGATCAAGAGTGGTTTCAACAGAGGCCAAAATGAGCCAACTCTTTGCACCAAACTGATCAGCATGGTAAAATTCTGATTGTATGTTTATATGTTGATGACATGATATATACCGAAAATCTTGAGTTAACCAGTTTTAAACATGCCATGCAATTTGAGTTTGAGATGACAGATCTTGGCATAATGAAATATTTCTTGGGGATTGAGGTTGACCAATCAACCAAAGGCATTTTTGTCCGTCAACAAAAGTATGCAACAGACATCACAAAAGATTCCGCATGGAACACTGCAATTCAGTAGAAACTCCTATATCCCTATGCACAAAATTGAGCAAGAAAGATGAAGGCCCTACAATGGACCCTACCCTGTACAAAAGTTTAGTAGGCAGTTTGTTGTATCTTACAACAACTAGGCTTGATATTATGTATGCAGCCAGTCTTGTTTCCAGGTTCATGGAATCCCCCAAAGATTCTCACTGGAAGATGGCGAAAAGGATTCTGAGATATGTTGCAGGCACTCCCAATTTTGGCTTATGGTACACTTAGTCTGATGATAATCATCTCTCTAGTTACACAGACAGTGATTCTGCAAGAAGCCTAGATGACAGGAAAAACACCTCAGGACATGCTTTTCACTTGGGCACGAACCTGATTTCATGGGCATCAAAGAAGCAACCCATTGTATCAATCTCTTATGCAGAGGCAGAGTATGTTGCTGCTACCTCATCTTTCTGTCAAGCTGTGTGGCTGAGAAGAATATTGAATGATATGTCACATACAGAAAATGAGCCAACTCCTATTTTCTGTGACAACACCTCAACAATTGCTCTATCCAAAAATCATGTGTTTTACAAGAAAAGCAAGCATATTGACACTCGTTTTCACTTCATACGCGAGCTAGTTAGTAATGGTGACATAACACTTCAATTTTGTGGCTCTCGAGATCAGCTCGCAGATATTTTTACAAAGCCACTAGGAAAATCCGTTTTTGATTTTCAGCGACAACACTTGGGCATTATCAGTGCTGATGTTTGTAATTGTTGAGTTTAAGAGGGAGTGTTAAATATATCTGTAACCTCAACAATATGTGACTATACACTGTGACTGTACACTACCAGCTGTCCTGGCCAGTTGTACGAGTTAGTTATGATCGCTTGTTTTGTTTCTTGATTTGCTCGATCCTATTTAGCTCAACTATATACTCAATACTAAATGCTCTGCTCATTTCTTTTGTTTTCCCAAATTTCATCTTTTCTGTATTATCTTCTTTGCTTCTCATTTTGTCAATAGGAAGGGTATTTGGTTGTCCTTCTGTACTTCAATGGTGAATTTGATGTTCTTTAAGAGGTTGGTGAGATGTATCAAGAATTCTTCCAGCCCCTCTCTTCCATGTCTCCATCTTAGAAGATATCATCTACATATCTCTTTCAGTGTTTTGTGGTGTGAGGAAATTAATTAATGGCCCTTATTTTGAAGTGTTTCATGTAAACTTAATACCTCTCTTTCATCATTTTTCTCAATGATAAGTACATCTAGGTGTTGGAAAATGTTTAACAGGTAACAGATGCTTGTCATTGATGGCAAGTACAACAATGAAGATGGCATGGGTACAGGAAGAATGTACAGAGGATTGTTGGCATGTTTTACAGGCAGCGTAGACTTTCCATTGATGGCAAGTACAGTAGTGATGATGGTTTGAGTACAACAGCGATGATCAGCAGTGCAGTGATAATCGGGGAAGAGCAACAACTGTGTTCGTTTTCCTGAATTCTCGATGGCCATCAGATCTGAATAAGAGCATGCTGAAGAGGAAAGGTTGAGAAGCATTTCTGTTCGTTGGATCCCATCCAAAATTCCCGACAGAATGAGGGTCGTCAGATCTGAATATAGACAAGAAGAGCGCGCAGAAGAGGAGGATAGATCTCAGGCGTTAAATCTGAGCGCAGGGTCCGACCACCATTGGATCGAGAAGAACCTGCACGTTCTTTAAAGTGCAAGGAGAAGCGGGCGTAATCGCGATATGCAAAATCGTGACTTAATTTGAGCCGTCAGATCAAGGTTTGATCTGGACCATTGATTCAAGTCCCTGTCGGGTTTTCGGGGATCGAGAGTTGGAGATGACAAGTAATATCATCCACAGAAATCTCGATTTCGCGATATGTAAAGTCGCGACGTAATCTGAGCCGTCAAATCAAGCTCAGATCTGGACCATTGATCTAATTCCATATCGGAGTTTCGGGGATCGCAACATGGAGAGGCAAGTAAACAATGCAACAAGAATACCGATTTCGCGATATGCGAAATTGTGATCCAATCACAACCGTTGAATGAAGCTCTGATCAGGACTGTTGATCCCATGCCATTTCGGGGTATCGGGGATCGCAACATGGAGAGGCAAGTAAACAATGCAACAAGAATGCCGATTTCGCGATATGCGAAATTGCGATTCAATCGCAGCTGTTGAATGAAGCTCTGATCAGGACCGTTGATCCCACGCCATTTCGGGGTATCGGGGATCGCGACTCGGAGAGTCGAGATGTCTCATCTCTAGACTCACGAAATGAGAAATCGCGAAAGCGCCTTATGCATAACGCTGTGGTCACAGCCCATGGTCACGAGAAGGGAAGGAGTCAGTCCAAATAAGCTCCATTTCGGGGTTTCGGAGATCGCGACTTGGAAAGTCGAGATGCATCATCTCCAGATTCACGAAACGTGAATTCGCGAAAAGCGATTTTTGCATAGGCGCTTGGTTATGACCATAGTCATATTGGGGAAGGAGCTAGTGCAAAAAATTTCTGTATCGGAACTTCGGAGATCGCGAAATGAAGTGTCGAGACACTCAACACAGAATTGTCGAATGCCGAAATGCCGAAATGAATGCAAGATCCCATGGATTCAATCCAATGGTGCAGGTGAATTTGAACAACATCGGAGGGCTACTGTTGCACGACACAGTGAAACTGCTAGAAACCATTGATGGTTTCTACCAGAGGATGCGAAGAGACTTCTGTGTGATTTCCAGAGGAGCTGAAGAGTTACATGGAATCTGCCAGTGAAATGAAGACGATTCGTGGAGGAAATTGACAGCTGGATGAGGGTTAGAACTGTTAACTGAAACAGAAAGGATGAGCTCGACTGTCACAGAGAAGACGAAGAGTCTCGAACTGCCAGAGAGGCTAAGGAATCTCTGCATAACAGTTAGTGATGATAGACGCAGAGGTTGGAACTGCAAGAGAAGCTGAAGAGTCGCTATGATGATCACGCAGAGCACTCGAGAGGTGGAGGAATTTGGCGCCGAGTGAGCATGCAGAGGCATTGCGAATATTGCATGCACAAAGACAACAGAGACTATAAGAATGTTGAACAAAGAAGAGATAGGGGTTGTCGCTGTGGAGGAGGATTCAGGGGTGTGCAAGGAGGTAGAGCGCAGGAGCAGAAATGCATAGTAGAGGAATGTTGCATTGAAATGATATGGCGCAGAAAGCATAAAATGCAAAAGAACAGACAACGCAAGTCGGGTGTGTAGGAAGGCAGTGAGGCAGACAGAGCAACGAAATGCAGCAGAACAGTGATAAGTATGGTAAGCCATTGTTGAACATTATATCACTGTAATAAGGTTTCAGTAGCAAAGATTTATATTTCAGGGTGGAAGGGAGGTGCTAGGGAGGATTGTTTTCCTCATAGGTTCAAGTGGGTGCCTAAACACAGGGAGTTGTAGCTTCTATCTGATTGCAGCCAGAGAAACCAGGGTGGCAGGGTGGTGTAAGGGAGAACTCTTGTTCTCTGTTATACAAGTTGGTGCCTGTATAATTGGAAGTTGGTGCTTCCATCCAGTTGGTGCTGGAAACACTCAGGGAGTTGGTGCTTCCTTCTAGTGGGTGCTAGAGAAACCAGGGAGTTGGTGCTTCCTTCTAGTGGG
>SNQJ01S0241626.1:2337-13456 GCA_010110895.2 Picea sitchensis
ATATATTGCTGCAGAGAGGAGGGCCAACATGCCGTCGAGATATTTAATTGTTGTCCTCATCAAAATTCCATATGTATTTATAAAAGAACATTGGTATAAGTGTTGCCAATGCTGAAAATTTTCCTTTTTTCTATTCAGTGGGAGTAATCCCACGTGAATGGGAAAACAATGAGTTTCATGTGTTTATATGCACCATCATTTCCACACATAATCGACACGTGGTGCAATGTTATGGCCCCTTGCGGGATTTCTCCTTGGCGCTTGGTTTTGAGTCCATATGTTTTCATATGACCTTGTCCTTGGGCTTTGGTGAATGACTTAGAGATTGGGTGTTGTTATAGCCCCAATATTTTTTATAAAAAATATTAATACCCTACATAGAAGCCCGAGAACCAAAGAACCTCATAAACCAATTTTTAACCCAAAGAAACCCAAGATCTAGACTTGATCATGAACATAAGAATATGGATATTTTGATGAAAGGGTAAAAATGGAAAGCTCATACAATTGGTGCTTGTAGGAATAATATTTTTTGGTGCTACAAGAATGACCTCATTCTTGCAACAAAGTGAAAATTTGATATGCATTTTTATATGTAGTTTTAGGTCCTAACACTAGCTCTAACTAGGGGATGATGCTCTCCCTGTGAGGAATCAAGAACTCGCAGGCCATCATGCCTTAGTCCACTATTGTAACTCATCCTTGTAACTTCTCAATGTGCTCTAATAACAACCTTGCTCAACTGAATACAAGCCACAATTTCCAACCAGACTGAAACTGAAACCTGTCTACCAGTGCCACTATTGGGATTATGGAGTCATATTATTGATCTATGACACACTATCCAACTGAAAACACAAATTTTGAACTAAAATTGGAAACCAACATGCTTTTGAAATAAGCTTATTTATGTACATCCTACTCTAACCAGCTATGCTAATCAGATCAAGTATAGGTAAACTTCCAATGTTGTCAAGTAATAATTTGATCAACAAAATGATTTTGTTGGTTGCAGGTGAATAAAAGGCTGCATAAAAACTGAAATGTTTGTAACATAAATACAATATGCAACCTATACTTACTACTGCATTTTGCTTACACTTCGAATGTTATAGCTTTGAAGACCTATGAAAATATAGTCTCCATATAGAGGCCACCAGATCTTGAAAATCATGACATAACTCCAGCTGGTGCCATGAACAAAACTATTGTTTTGAATCAAAAGGTTGTTTTATTTGTTGCTCAATATATGGAAGAGAAACAGGCATCAAGAAATGCTCATGCAATCCTCTATGCTCACCTTCTAAGCCTTCAACATCATTATCTTCATAGTGATTGAACAAGGGAGGACTTTCAAAAGATATATCATAAAAAATATGCTCATATTTATCTCCATGTCCAGAAAGAAAAAGTTGCCTATTATCTTTATCATTGTTGCAAATTGTAGCAGATTTTAGAATATGCACATGGTGAGAAGAAAGTTGATCCTCATGGTTAACAAGAGGAAAAAAATCATTTTCAGATTCATTATAGATAGGAATATCCTCAATAGATGCAAGATCAACAACCTGAAAACAACTTGAAACTTCTTGAAAATCATGACCCTCTTGGAGATCTCATTGAATATGTTCAAGTAAATGAATGTTTATATTGCATGCAAGCCCCTCAAAATGCTCAGATTTACATGACATAGCATATTCAAGATAACAATTCTCAAAAAGACTTTCATCTAAAAATTTATTTTCACAAAACAAATTGAAAGAAGCATGAAAACATGTCAAAGATCTGATACTGGCAACTGGAAGAGATCGACACTAGTCACGTGCTATTCCCTCTGATGAATATTTGAAAAGCTTGATCTGGACATCCTCATGCACGATATGAATTCATTGCATAAAATCATGGAAATGTAGCAAGTGTTCATCTAGTACTTCCCAATATTCTCCTCTAAATATGGGAAGGAAACCTTCCCATTCATCTCTACTAGGCACTGGATTTGGAAAACCAACTATCTTTGCAAAACCACAAAAATCATACATCTGAGCTAGGATCTTGTCCATTTGAAAACAATGGAGTCTCCAATATATCTTTGAACATTGGAGTCACCATAGTGAAAGATAAGCAGTCTAAAAGTGTCTATCTTCATTTCACCATCCAAAGCTAGATCTAATCATCATAGTTCACCCAGGGAAGGTGTCTTCATTGTCGTCCCAACAATGATGCCAAAATATGTTAGTCCCTAAAGTTTCACTTGACTGCTAAATGGAAATCTAGGGAATCATCAAGTTATTGCAATGGATTTTATAGATAAGTGTATATTGGGTGGATCGGGATGAATAAGAAAGGTAGAGGAAATTAGGTTCAAATCCAACTAAAGGGTGTCATTTCATTGGTCAAAGGCACACTGATGAACAATAAACATTTAGAAAGATAACATGAAATGGAATAATAAAACACTTAATGAATCTGAAGGCCCTGCAATATGCTCATCCTTCTATATTCATGAAGAAGATATTTAGACCAAAATGTCGTTTTAATCTAAATCAAAATATCTGAAAAAAAAAGATACAATTTACAGAAAATGAACAGTAGAATCTCTATTGTCAGTAAATCTGCAACTGTGTAATGACTAATGCATTTCAAGAATTATAATTGTCATCATGTAAGAAGAAAGAAAACTTATATGGAACACAAGTAATTTGTTCATAAACTTGATGCTTTGAGCATGAAAATGCAAAAATTACAGAGCACAAATTTACATCTTATTCAAGACTATAATATCTCCCTCTCAAACCCCTCTCGGGTCCCCCATCTTATTACATTCCAAATGATGAAATAAATAGAAAATACAACCTTAGAGTAGTTACCAACAATTTGGAACAAATATCTAAAAATCCCACTAAAAATAAAATAATCCATGATCTATTTGCAAGAAATATCGGATAGTGAAGTCCAATGCCTTCCAATTTGTGTTATGGATTTATCTTGTTAATTGTTCTGGCACATGTATCTTGAATCTCTTCTTGATTTGCTACCTAAAAATACTGAGCTCAATTTAAACAAGAAATTCATCCTTTGACTGCCACTCTCCTCCATCATATCTGGAACTAATCCTTAACTATCGATTCTATGTCTTGGGTGCACATTAACTGAGATTTGATCCACAATTTTTTCCTCTATTTGTCAATGATTTTCCCAAATCTTATAGTTGTTTCAATCTAGAGATGATAGTTTGACTTATGATAATATTCTAGACAAGTTTGTTCTTATTAGACAAATATTTCTCCCAAACTATTGAGAAATTTCAAAAACCGTCTGTGATAGAGGTAAATGGACTAATTATGGAAGTGGGTTTTTAATGGTTTTGGAAGATTCATCACCATTTGATCATAAATGGAGCCCTAAATTTTCCTCCTTTTATGATGACGAGAACTAATAATTATCTTAACAATATGCTCTTCCATATGGAACTAGTATCTTCCTATCATATCCATATTCATTATTAACAAAGAAGATGAGCATAACTTGAATCTCAAGCAATCTTTATGACACACTTGTGAGCACACTATCCAGCTGGATGAAAATGGTGGAATAAACACAAATCCATTTGCACAAAAGTCTCCAATTGGGAATTTGTCATGTCATGATTGTGAAATATCATTATGTAAGGGAAAATATCCATTACACACTCCAAAACACCAACTAGAAGAGCCAAAATTATTGCGAGATCTACATGTAATTCATCAGTTGAATACAGAATACCAAAAGTGAAAGCAATGCCATGGATTCAAAGGCATGTTACCTCGACGAGCCAAAGATGCATAATCAAATACAAAAGTAAATTTCAATATATATATATATATATATATATATATATATATATTGAAATTTATATATATATTGCAGAGTGGAGAGCCATCATCCGGTTGAGATATTTAATGGTTGTCCTCATTGAAATGCCATATGTATTTATAAAAGAACATTGGTATAAGTGTATTCAATGATGCACACTTTCATTTTTCTATTCAGTGGGAGTAATCCCACATGAATGGGAAAACAATGTGTTTCATGTGTTTATATGCACTGTCATGTCCACACATAATCGATGTGTAGTGCAATGTTATGGCCCCTTGTGGGATTTCTCCTTGGTGCTTGGTTTTGAGTCCATATGTTGTCATATGGTCTTGTCCTCTGGCTTTGGTGAATGACTTAGAAATTGGGTGATGTTATAGCCCCAATATTCTTTATAAAAAATTTTGATACTCTGCATAGAAGCCCGAGAGCCAAAGAACCTCGGAAACCAATTTTTTGCCCAAAGAAACCCAAGATCTAGACTTGATCATGAACATAAGAATATGGATATTTTGATGAAAGGGTAAAAATGGCAAGCTCACACAATCGGTGCTTTTAGGAATAATTTTTTTCGGTGCTACAAGAATGAACTCATTCTTGCAACAAGGTGGAAATTTGATATGCAGTTTTAGGTGCTAACAGAAAGGATAGAACTCAACGAAAATCCAAAGGGGGGAAATGACCCAGTAAATCATGGGAATTTCCAGCCATCTTACCTATTGAGTTAACCAACCTTGCACTAACAGTGTCGGGTAACTTCTTTCAATTAAATTATTTTCTTTATTTTAAAAGACGAATTCTTCTAAATCTACAATAGCCAAAGACCATATGTCAAAAATATGGACTTAGTATATAGAGATTATCAAGTTTATGATACTTTGGTCATCTTTGATTTGTTTGAATTGCATAAGATATCCCTTGAGCATTCAAAGGGTTTACATGATTATTATTATGTCTGGGATTCTAACCTTGAAAAATTCACAGTTCCCTGGACTTATAATTTCCCAGAGTTTGTGTCCTTGTGTGCATTGAATTACGAGCCTTCTTCAAACTTTATTGTATCAAAGAATGGGGAAATTTTGTTCAATATAGATACACAATCAATCTGTGAGATATTTTAAAAATAACATAACCCATGGAAAGTCAACCTTTAAGACAAGAAAACATTATTTCCATATATAGCCAACTAAATGCTTAGGAGAAACAAACTCTTTAACATGATTATTTGGATAATATAACAATTCCTGAAAAACTATGATAACTATGAGAATAGCTTGTTCCCATAAATTTATAGACAAATTATTAGCTTGATTTGTTCCATTTTGGGTTACGATAATGATAAAGTGGTCGATGAGATTTTTTTAGGATTCATGTCATCCATTTATTCGTCTACATTCAAGCCTTTAACCAGATTTAATTTTTCCCAGCACCTAGATGAAACATTACATTATCAACTGACAAAATTTATAGTCGACAAATTTTGTAGATTCCATTCCTATCTAATGCTTCTCTTTTTTTATTTTCAAGCAACAAGTTTCAACATTTGGACTTAAAAACAAAAAACGAGGGTGTAAATCCAATTTTAGTGATTAATTGGACTTCATTGATAAGGAAGAAACCTCAAAATGTTGGATTCTCATAATTTATTGATTGAGTCATGGTTATGGCTTATGCTCTTATTCATGAAGAGGTTCCTTCTATGTTTTCTCTACAATTTGAAGCATTATTACACTTATCTTCAAATACAAAGGTTGGTGATTGATTTTTATTTCAAGACTACACAAAGATTAGAATCTATGGTGTTGAGATTAAACCTTTCAGATTACCAAAATTTATAACTATGAGGATTTTTCCCCTAGAATATATTAGACAAAGATTAAATTCTAACCAAGTCAATTATGTGTCAAAAAAAAAAAGGATACTTTTAAATTGAAATGGGAAGTAGGTCATTTTTGTTTGAATAACAGAGAAACTATGCAGGTAGTAGAAAGTTTATTGCAGGAGATGAATTTTCAAAAGGGAGAAATATGGCAATTATGATCCATATTCCATTATTTCTACCAAAATAAGTGAAATGGATATGTCACCATATGAGAATCAAAGTTAACCTCAGCTGCAACAATTGATGAATTAGTATAGTTGGGAATGGGTACAAATAATTATATAGAGTCAGAAATAGGAGGTATTTCAACCATCTCAACCAATACACATAGAGACTCCACAACAACATGAAAAGTATAATAAAAGAAGTTTCTCAGAGTCTTCACAAGTTTCATAATCAGAGGTACAAAAATAAAAGAAACATAATCTAGAAGAGATAGTCAAATATGTCATCCAAGCATTGGAAAGTGTACCAGAGACTACATCAAGAGAGCCAACCATAGAATGAAATTTATTCCATCTAAAATTATTGGAAAGTCCAATATTCAAGGAAGAGAATAATCTTCAGAAGCCAAGCAAGAAAAAATTTCTCAATATTGGGAAATAAAGAACAAGAATGTAAAGATTAAGTCATATTTATTTCCTAAATTGTGTCAAGGAACTTCTAATACCATATTGTTTTCTGCTTTAGATTTTGAGAAAGGAGGATTGACTATAGTAGTGTTGGAACCCACACCTCAAACTAGAAAAGGTGTCATTAAATACAAAGTTACTAAGTTCTCTTATTATTTAAATCAAATTCATCTGGTGGATAAAATGGATTTGCATAGGAAAATAGGTGAAATGTTTTGCATAGATGCCATACAAGCTACTCTTCGAATGAATAAATTGCATAATATGATAGTTAAAATCAAAGAACAACTAAGACTAGAGAAGCTATACATTGGAACAAAGCAAACGAGAATTGTAGAATAGGAGAATATGATGATTAAGCTAAGAAACAATTCCAATGATATTGAACCTATGAAAGACTTGATCAACAATAAGAAAATTGAGATTATGGCCTTAAAGCGACAACTAAACCTTACGAATGTTAATCATGTGAAGACTCCAAAGCTAAATACAATACATCAAGAAAGGGACCAATTGGTAAACCAAATAGTTCAAATGAAAGAATAGATTGAGCTATATGAACATCAGATATAGGCTTATAAGAAAGGAGCTTCCTCTTCACAGAGTACGACACCTCTTGATCCATCCGATGAATTAGCAAGAGATTTATCCCATCTAAATGTTAAAGAAATGGAAATACAAATTTTGAAGAAATCAATTGTTTTCCAAACTGACGAGCTTAATATTATGAAAAACCAAATAAATGAAAAAGATAAGGCCATCACACAGTTTCAGAGAGTTAGTTCCAATATAAAGAAGACGTGAATTTATTGAAAAAAAAAATTAGTGGGAAAATCCTATCTAATGGGAGAAAGACATCTGATATGGGATTAGATTATCACAAAATTTAGTAAAATTTGGGATTATTTCAAACGGATGGATGAGGAGTTAATTCTGGTAAAAAGGCTGAGAAAGATATACAACAAGCTTTCCAGGACTCGGGAAACAATCCTCAATTAGAAATAAAATAATAAATGTCCTTAATTATAAATCCAAAGAAGAATTAAGCAAAAAAGGAATAAAATATCGTACAAGCATGGTCATGGAAACATAAAAGATTTTTACCAAAAGGAATTTGATTCAGCAAACACAAAATAAGTGTATCATGGTTCAAAGGAATACTGAATCATTCTCAAAACAATTCAAGAAATTGATTGAAATGGGGTAGCCAAATTGTTGGACTAAGAAAGGAAATATGATCACATTTGAAAACTAAAAACAAGATATTATCAAGGCTAAAGGAAATTCAGGTAAATTCAAATAGGTAACTGGCATGATTAAAGGTCAAACAATAGTAGATTGTTTGAGTGATGACTTCTTGTTGTTGTGGAAAATCAAGAATTTATTTGCAAATTCTCCTACCTATGACAAGTATACAGATATGGATACCGCATATAGAAATACGTTATCCTAAAAATATCCATCAGATAAGGATTTGGATATTCTCATGCAGCTGGTGCAAGAATAATCTAGCAAGTCAAATTTAGAAAAAATCAGGGATTTCAACAGCTGTCATCCAAATATTTTCTTGAGAAAGATTTTTTTTGTATCTAGAGAGCTATGAAACAAGATCAAACAACCACATATGGTTAAGATCCAATTTGTATAAAATTCTAAGAAATACTTGATTTAAAGGGGATTTTTTCCTGGGAAAAGACTAGCTTTAAATAAAAATTTATTACAAACCTTCAGTAATTCTATATTTTATTGTTTCAGTTCATGTGATTCTTGTTCTTTATTCTATTTTCATGTTCATAATTTGTTCTTAAATGTATTTGATGCTCTAAGTGTAATAATTTAGTGTGACCACTACTATTACAATTGTAAAGGAACTATTAATACCACATATTTCTCAGATATAGTGTAAGTATTGATTGGAACTGTGCCTAATTCATTATGCCTTATGAATATAAATGAATTGTTCTTTTCTGTTCATTTATATTCTTAGTTTAGATACATGTCATGTCATAATTTCTTCTATTGAATGGTAAAATAATATATATCAGGAAAGATACATTGTTTTATTTTCAATTTTGTCTCCTAAAATTCTTCTTTCACTCATTCAAGATTTAAATTGTCTGAAACATTGAAATTATGACCTCAGGTTCTGATACTTAAGCATTAAATATTAGTAATCAAATCCCAAGGTAAAATCAACAAAACACCTTGTTTTAGGATATATAAACAAAATCAAAATCAATCAAAGTAAATGGATTCCTTGGCATATTTTCCTAGCCAGAAACATCTCAAGGGTTACAACAATGGTGAGGATGATGATAAGGAACAAAGTTCTATGTTTCCTGGTCAAAAGAAGTAGGCTCATGTTATAGTGTACTCTCAGGAGTAAAACAACCCAACATATTAGTAGTAATGTCATCAGCAACAATATTCTCATATTATAGCATTTAGGAACAACCATATCATCAATTTGTTCAGTATTAGGTTGTTCTTCTAGCAAACTAGTCTAAACTCCACCTGCAACAATTAAAAATTCCATGGTTGTAGTAAGGCCATGTGAAGGAAAGGAGGAAACATCATTATCATGGCCAAGACCTATTCTTGGTGACTTCATCTCATGTGTAATAGGAACAACAATACCTTGTCCATTCTTCCCAACTCGTCCTCCAGTATATCCCATCTTGCTGAGCAGTTAGGACCCAATACATGTAGTTTGTTTTTCAAAGATGGGAGAAACATCACAATCATTAGTATTAGTGAATAAATAAACAACATATTTCTTACAAAGAGAATCATGGGTTGAATAAGTAATAGGTGATCTTGGCAACTCAACAATATTTATCTTCTTCTCAACATTCTACGGTCGAATAACTTCATCTTCAAGGTTTTGTTTGCAGTCATGCAAGCCTTGAATAGTCGCATCCTTCTTAGTCAGCTGCATAAATTTGGCAGCATAATATTCTTTCAAATCTTGATATTCATCAAACATCCAGTTGCTATCTTCTTAAAGATGAGCAACTTCTTCACAAAGCTCATCGACAGAGGCCTATAAATGGGAAATTTCACTTGCTAGATGGTTATTGGATTCTTCTAGTCTGCAAATGTTTTCCGTCAAGATAGCACTTTTTGTATGAGAAAGAGTTGTTACTTCTCAAGATCATTGACAAGATCTAATTTAGTGCCAAATTCATCTACCAAATCCTAAAAAATAGTCTCCATTGTTCATTCTAGGTCAACAACTTTCCTAGATTTCTCATCAAACCACAACAAAAGAATAGTTTAAAAAAGGGAAATCTCATCTTTCAGTTGGGTATTAGTTGTCTCAAGTTCATTCTTCAATCATTGATTCTTAGTCTGCAACTATGCAACAAAATTATGCAAGGAAATAACCTCTGTATGAAGTTGATTATGATATTATTCCAAGGCAATGGCCTTTTTCTCATGAATCTCTGGCAATTTTTGAAGCACTAGGAATTCATCTTCATCAAGCATGCCCATCGTCAATGAAGGGAAAATACCAAGGCAATAAATATGCAAATGGTGGTTTGAAAGGGAAATGGTTTGATGAGGAAATCGACCACAATTAAGATGGATATCTTCACCAGTCGATTGACCTCCAATAAGCAAGTGACACAAATCCAATGCACAGTTGATCATGTCCATTCCAAGAAGCCACTAATCGATGAAAATCCATGAAATAGTAACTCAAAAAATATGCGGAGCCACTATCGTTCCAATCATATGCATGTATCTAGTCATCCACATCAAGGGTTTACTTACAAGAAATCAAATGTATCTCTATTTTTCACTAAGTGAAATCCAAATGTTGATCTTGATGGAAAATGATGCTAGGTGGATCGAAAGGAATAGGTACACGTAAAATTGATCAAACCTTGTCACGGTCGTGTCGAGACAAAAAATCTGCGGTCGAGTTGTGTGGACCTATGATTTGATCTATCAATATAGTCGATGGGAACTCGTTCTCCAACAATGGGGTTTCAGTCAAGTTGAGAAAGAGAGGAAGTTGAATCAGTCAATGGTGATGGGATCGACCTCTGGTCAAGGAGAATTGACTTCAATGGAGCCTTAGTGGAGCTGAAAATTCACCAGTCAGGAGATAAGCGCAAGTCGAGTCATAATTTCGTCGATGGGAAAGTAAACTATTTACGACAAAGGCAAGAAACTGCTAGTCATCAAGGATTTGGGTGAATCATAGCCTATAAAAAATAAATAGGTGACCACGAACTTAGTCAACTATCTATAAAATGGCTACATTTTACTGGGGTACATGAATCTCCAATTGATGCACCAGAAAGAGGAAAGTTTTAAAACAACTCCCATTCAAATTTTATACTAGCTCAAGAAAAATAGCTCCAGGAAACAGATCTAGGGCGTAAAAATCCATGGACGAACTGATATTAATTAAAACAACTAATGTATGCAAAACACTAGATAACGACTTCCCTGAATCTCATCCTCATTCTTGTTCCCTGTGAACTCGAGATTACAAAACTATCTCTCTGATACCATGTTGGAACATGCAAACAACCACAGAATGGAGGATCTGAAAGCAATGGAGGTCTATAAAAACATTGTTACACTAAAGCACAAGCACGCTCCATGAGAGAGGGAAGATATATCTCTCGATGATGATAGATCGATCCAATGGATAATCTATAAATAGTTTTTGGTCATGGACCAAACCAACAATCATAGGATGGAATTGGTTGTACCTATCCATAAAAGGTGGATCTGG
>SNQJ01S0241627.1:2383-23220 GCA_010110895.2 Picea sitchensis
CTCTCTCTCTCTCTCTCTCTCTCTCTCTCTCTACAATCCCTCTTTGTCTTCCTCTCTCTCCCTCTCACACTCACATAATCTCTCTTATATAAATTGTGAATATTAATTTAACTTACTTCATTTGTATGAATAATGTTCACAAAATATTATCATCAAAGAAATCACAGTGAAAAGTTATCATCACTAAACCATGACCTAGATTACCTACACCTATACCATGATGTACACATAGAGGGAGAGAGCCAACAAGAGTTGTCTTTTTCATTTTTAACGACATTGTTAGAATGTTCCTCGGTCTTCCCTACCTCCTGTAATCTGTATAGGGGATTCATTCCGTCCATGACCTATACCATGACTTATACCTAGGCCATGACCTATACCATGACCTCTACCTAGTCCATGACATATACCTAGACCTATACCATTCACTATCTCCCCTTATCTCCCTCTCTCCCCCTACTCTTATGTCTTGATCCCACCAATATATCACCGTATCTCTCTCATTATGATCTCTCACATGTTCACTCACTCTCTCCCCTTTTCTTCCTCTTCCTCTCTCTTTATACCCCAAGTACTTTGCCTCTCTCCCCAACTCTCGCCCACAACAACCATATAGATAAGTTCAAATTACAAATATAGAAAATCATAATAAGCTTACTTTGTAATTTAAAATATAAATTTTTGATTATATATATATATATATATATATATATGTTAATAACAAAAGTTCATAAACATTGAGCCATGTTTTTTTTGAGGAATTTAAAAATGTTAAATATGACAATATAAAACTTTTGATCAAATCAGAAAATCAAATTTATTAATTATTACAAATTGTAATGTTTTTGAAAGTACAACATACTAATTATAAATCATAATGATTTTCCAACTACTACATCATTAGTATCATAATTATTAACTAACTAAACCATCATCCGGGTTTAATGACAATGTTGAGAATTTGATTGATTGATACAACCATCAGTTGGAATGAATTGTGTCATAATTCAGACATGAAGGGTATCAACTTGTACTTTGGAAATCCACTGAAGGATTCAAGGTCATTTAAGGGTCATTTTTTCGATATTTGTTATTCGAAAGTTAATTAGATATTGGGAATTATGAATCCTGACAACTACATTTGTCTAATGGTGACAAAAAGCTCAAAATATCGGAGAAAGGTGAATAATTTGAAGACTACGCATATTTTTGTAGCTACTGCTAGTGTTACAAATTCTACAGTTTTTTTTCCTACAACATCGGATTTCAAAAAGGTTCATAGATACATTTCCTGAAGTTCCTACTCATTCAGTTAAGAGTTCTCCTAAACCAAGGGATAAAAATATAAATCTCATGCAAGGAACGAACAACCCATGTTGGAATTTCATCTCATGGTTGAGAACAAACTGAACATAATTATGAATTATTTAATGGGGACTAAACATGATATTCATGTTCTAAAATTTCCTAGATGCCAAGTTGAGGATAATAATGCAAGAGTTGGAGGTGTTATTTCATCTTCCTGTGGGTATAATGTCTACATAATTATCCAAGATGATGAAATGGGTGATGCCTAAATAGACTCAGATAATTTTATATTAGTCATTTTAAGTTTAAGTATTGTGTATGAGGATGTGATTTAGACATATTTTGTAATTTTGATAATTATCGGATTTTAGCCTAATACTTTGTATATCTCATTTTTAATATAAATGACTTATGTTGTTGCTTTAGTGTCTCCTCTCTTATTTTACCATTGTGTGTTTTAGTTATCTAAAGGATAACTACAAGAAATATTCATCTGAAATATATGTTAGCAAGATATTTCTTTTATAATTTCTTGGTTTCAATGTACTTAAACCAATGTGGAATTTGATATTTCCACTCATATATATTTTATACATACTATGCTCAGTTTTTGTAAGGAATTTTAAATTATGTTGATAAAGAAGAATTTGTAATAAGATTGTTTTTGCACAACAGAGTGTCTTATGATTGAAAACAAAAAAATGACCATGGTTTCCCTCATAACACACCATCATATCATTCATCATAATGATGAGAATATTTATTCATATAAATCATCCTTCTAAAGTGTAAATGCACTACTAAATAGGTGTTGACGGGCGAAAATGATTGCTCGTCAACTGGAGGAGTAAATCCGGTACAAGGTTGTCTAATTAACCCAAGCCATTTGGATTAATTCACTCCAATGGGTTTTGCGACTCCGTTGGCCGATCTAAGTCCTAAAGAAAGCGAAAAAATAACTAAAGGAAAAACAATAACCTAATAAATAACAATCACTAAAATCTACAAGTGCATTTAAATATATATATATATGTACCATTTATTTAACTAAAATTATAATCGATAACCTTATATACAATCTGTACAAAACACGAGTTTTAATCTAAGCCCACAAAAATCGAATGTAGATTGATTACTTTAACAATAATAATAAGGAAAACGAAAATGCTACCTAATTTTTTGGGGTTTGTTTTCTCAAATGTATACACTCATGACATCACAGATTAAACTTCCTAATTGAACAGAAAATAATAGATAGTAGAAAATGTTTTATATAGAAAAAACTTCTATATTCAGGAAACTAGCGAAATCAAATAACAGGCTAACCTATTATTGCATCCAATGTCTGTTCGATTTTGAATATCCATCCACCTTTATATGATGAAGTAAACCTGCTACAGATATTGAGATTGCCCCTAGAAAATGAGGAACGATAATGCTAGAGATTGAATTTATAATAAAAAAACACATAATAGATGTAGTCACAGTAATCTTATAATTTGCAAGTAATTACGATGAAACAATTCTTCCAGTAAGAACTTGCATGTAAATATTCAACTGAAATTAAAGATAAATCTCCTAATTTAAATTGACTAAAGGATCACTGTGTGTTATATATGAGACACGAGATATGGGAAGTATGTGAAAAGGATTATCTCAAATCACAGTAAATCATGCAAACGAAATGCTATCATCATCTATCATCGTATTGAGATAAGCATAACTTAAATTAAAACATGATACAGAAAGCTAAAGTTGTAAGGTATTATGTGTCATTCAAGCCTGTATATAAATATCCATACTCTCGCCCCAGGCCGAGATGATCAAATGCTTACAAAATGATATGTTTATATAGGTTTCAGGAAACATAATTGTTTCATGTTGATAAGATGAAATTGGTTTCAAAAAATAATGGGGGATGCAACCACCCTGATTTCACTAGATCTCAAAACACTATTAACAGTCTAATTCTGTTTACTCAAAATAAAAAATTGATATGGCTAGGAGACCTCAAAAGTGTCTCATATCATCTTTGAAATCACAGGCTCCTTAATTATCCTGAAAACAAATGAAAATGAGAAGATCTCAGATATTTTTTCAATTATCAAATCAAATAGTTCGAATTTTCTTAACTGGCTACATAATCTTACAATTATGTAGCTAGTTATAATAGCAAATGTAATCATATTTTATTAAATAAACAAAATAGAATTAATCTTAATAAGAAAAATAATTTATTCAATCAAATCGAATATCCTAACTTAAGAGTGACACAATCATGCTAAAAATTAAAAATATCATACCTCAAATCATGAAATCAAAACGTATCAAGAAATTTTGGAATTAAAGATAGTTGTTGTTGCCTCTACGTTTTTGAAAATGACATGACCTGTAGTTTTCAAGCGCTTCTCCTTCCCTTGGATAATGGATTCAAGTATGTTGTTTTCATTTGTCAACATATCAACTTGGTCTCTTAAACACTTGAGTCATGAATGTAGCAGTGGAACATCGGTATAGTACCTGTTGATCCACGATCGACAGACATCACATTGTGTCTGTGAGGAGTTTGCATTAGCGCAAACAACATTATGGGTCGGAGAATCCTCCATGTAGATAGTATCTTTATCACAAAGATGGATGCCAGGGAAATCTGGGTTTCCCTTTAGACAAGGACGCAAATTGTTAACATAGTCATAGGGTCGATCAGGATATAACCCGAATGACTCGGGGTCCTCTTCAGCAAGGAATTTGTTAATTTATGAGTCTGAGCTTTTGCTCACTTCAATCGTGTTGATTATTTCTACACGGGGTTTCGTTTTATTTCAAACACTTCGAGAAATCAACCGACCAACTCTTTTGTTCTTGAAATTGACATCAACACTGCCTTTTAGCTTCTTTCCTGTAGGTTTCTTAACAGTTTTAGTGCAATCCTTTGGGTACATGACCAGTTGACTGTCCTGTTGAATAACCTTAAGGTAGCTCAAGGGTTCACTGTTAAGGGAAAAATCACAAGCCTGTAAAGGTGGGGAAGAGGTCGTAGGGTTCATAAGGGTTTCCACAATGACCAACTTATCTACCAGTCCCAACTCACGATTGCCAAAACCATTTCATGTAATGAATGCATCCCAACAATAATTTTGTGACTATAACTGGTGCATGAGGATGCTTTTAATGAGGTCATGATGAAATAAACTTGAATCTGACCTATGTTTCCTAAACCGTTTACCCATTTTATACAGACTTCTTAGCAGGTAGTAAGGCATATTCAACGGAAAACTAATAAAACTCATAAGCAGGCGTAGATGATATAGGAAAACAAGTCCAATTCGTCCTTCACATGTGATGAATTGCTTCACTACAACAAGTAAATCATGCCACCTAGGTTTCAAGAATGAAATTGGCTTACCTCGATCATAGCTGGTTATTTTTCGTGAGGTAAATAGTAAAGTCCACGGGACTTCCTCCACTTTCGCATTCTTGAACCATTTTTGACCAACTGTTGGCAATCCCGTGGCTTGGCTTAAAAACTCTTCTGTTACTTCCAACTACACATCACCGATCTTTGCCCTACAACCATCAAAGGTTAAGGCAAATTCTTGGGTGACCTGAAGGTTAAAACCTTGAAATTTTTCGATGAACAAATGCCAACCATTCATTTCCAAATCTTCCCTAGCGTTATCATATGAAAGAAGGGTTTGTATGCCATTCGGTTCAACCCTTACCACTGGAGCCATGCTGAATGGACAGGTTATTAACATAGAACACACAGTTAGGGTTTGGAAAAACACCACAGATCCATAGCCCCGAGCCTTATCAATATGTGTTGTGATAATTCAAACTACGAGCAAGGTGTTAATCACAACGCGTGTGAGAAAATTCGTGAAGCCCGAGACCATGCTCAGGAGTAATGGCATGTTGTACATTGTATGCCATCTTGGCACTGCTAGGACCAAAGTACTCTGAAAACATAGTGTGCACATCAAAGTTTTCTTGCAAAGTTAGGTAGGTTTGAAAAAACGAATATTCAAAGGTTTCATGAAAGAAATATAATCAAACATCAAACCAAAATCAATACAAAAACAATCGAATATCAAATGGAGGGGGTCTTTCATTCATATAACCACAAATATCTTAGGCAAGCTTAGAATCAAAAGGGTCACGAACAAGGAGAGCAACATGCTCATAGCAAGAAACCACAATTCTGTAATAAACCATATGCTTTCAATAAAATTTAAAAAAAAAATAGTAATGATAGTTATGAGTTTTCATGCTTTCAGTCATGAAAACTAAGCACGAATAGATGATAGGTAAAATGTGATGATTTACAACTATTGTTTAGAGAAAACACTCATGAAGAGTAAATAAAAATTCATAGACCCTGTGTAGGCAGCATTATAAAAATAATAATTACATAATCGTTGCCAACAATGGAGACATGCTGGGAGAAGCAGTTATCTCTGTCAAATGAACGAGTTCAGGTTAGAATAATCAGAAAAAGATTCGAATCAAAAACAACCAAAAATCTGTTTGAGCATCTGAGATAATTAGAATGCAGTCCAGTTTCAAACAACTGTTATTTTTAAAGAAACAAAAACTGATGACAATCTTAGCAAAAGAGAGCCACGATATTAAAGTTAAAATCTTAAATACTGTTGACAGGGCCGCTGCTGCTAGCAGGCATCCATAGCCTTGACAGGGATGTCAATTAACCCACTCTGATATCTGTATCCTGTCAAGAAATTCTAGATCAGAACGAAGGATGTTTAAGGTCAAAATAGAATCCATATCTGAGAATTTTATTTTACCTGACATTGCTTCGTTATCAGCGGGCCTGTTTAGTACCCCGACGAAGTTATATTGGTGTCATGCATGCATTTACCCGCTGCCAGCAGACCTGTTCAGTGTCCTGGTGGGTTTACAAGCACTTCCCACAACTCTCTGAAAATTTATATTAATTTTTAAAGATATTCTATAGAGCGGGGTGATGCTGAAAATTCTAGTTTTTTAACACATTTTAATATGTCACAGACCTCGAAAAAAAAAATAGTTGTCCTTCATCAAGATCTAGAAATAGTTTATCAATAAAACTGACTTTCAAGAACAGGGAGACATCATTGAGTTGTTCTCTTAAAGAATAGGGATAGCATAAAAAGGATTTTTATAGATGGTTGTGAATACCTTCAATTGCAAATTGAAACCAAGAAAACGCTTTTCAAACAACAAGTCATCTTCAAAAGGGCTGCAATTTCAGAGAAATAGAACAATTGATGTTTTAACAACTTTCAACAGTCATTTTCGAGGGGATTTTTTTTTGTTTTCTTTGTCTGAGCCAGCCCATGGTGCAAGAATATGTGTTTCAAAAGAAAGACGGATAAGCAGAAATGAGAACTAGAACAAACCAGAAAAGAAAAACAAACAACAAATAAAACAAAACAGAAAATATTTACAATTGGTGTATGGGAGCGTCATTAGGAAAAGTACTTTTTTAGAGCTTGGCCATTCACCGAGAAGGTTTCTCGTTGTTCCTCTAAATTCTGTAAGCGAAAGGAACTAGGACCTAGTTTCTCAACAATTAAAAATGGCCCCAACCACAAGTTCTGAAACTTAGTATGCTCTCATTTTCCCTCATGAGGTTTGTCCCATTTTAGGACAAGGTCACCTACCTCAAAATTTCTGTCAGAAGAAGAATTGGAATCAAACTAGTTTTTGACAATGAGTTGATGTTGATCCAATTTTTGTTTTGCTTGAGCCCTCACTTCCTCTAACTTTAACAAAGCATTAATTTGACTCTCTAAGGGGGGACAATATTCTTCCTGTACCTTCTGTGATAACTGCAGAGATGGAAGAAGGACATGCGGTTGAAGAATAACTTCTCTACCGTAAACGAGAAAGAAAGGTGAGTTACCCACAACAGTTTTAGGAGTTACTATATCAGCCCAAATTGTGTTAAACAGTGCGTTATGCCAATTTTTCTGGTTTTTGGAGATCGTTCTCTTGATAATTTTGATCATATTTTTATTAGTTGATTCCGCCAAACCATTGACTTGGGGGTAATAGCTGGTAGAGTACTTTAATTTAATTCATTTTTCTAGAGCGAAATCACTCATTTCAAGAGACGGAAAATAGGAAGCATTGTCAAATACTAAGCATTCAGGAATACCAAAACGAGTGATGATATTTGAATTCAGAAAGGATATCACTTGACTGGTATTTACAACTTTTAATGGGGCAACCTCGGACCACCTGGTGAAATAATCTGTGGTTGTTATGATGTATTTATGTTGTTGCGAAGATATCGGATTGATTGGGCCTATAATATCCAGGCCCCACTACTGAAAAGGGGAGTCTACTGAAACTGGTTGCAAAGGAAATGTTGGTTTCTGTATCCATCTAGATGTCTTTTGACAAATCACACACTTGCGACATAAGGCATGAGCGTCATTAAAAAGGCTAGGCCAGTAGTAACCTGCTCTTAATACTTTATGGGCGGTGGTGTCTCCAACGAAATGCCCACCAGCTTCCCCTGCATGTAACTCCAATAAGACTTTTTCTGCTTCATCGTTTTCAAGACAGCGGATAAGTATTCCATCAAAATTTTGACAAAACAAAATACCATTAATCAGCTGAAAAGAAGTAGATTTTAATCTTAGTGCTCTCCTTTTTTGGGGATCAAGGTGACGGGGATTTGATCCGTGTATAAGACAAAATTTAATGTCATCGTACCAGGAACTAACAGGGTTTTGTGCAAACCAGATTTGATTTTGATAGTGTTGATCTGGATTTGACATATTAGTTTCATTTTGCTATCCTATAGATGAATCGGCGACCAACTTGCATAAACCTTGGCCTCTTACAATTTGTGCTAGGGTGATTTCTATGTCATATTCTTGTAAGGATCTGACCCAGTTTTCCCTTTTTTCACCTAGTTCTTTCTGTACTAACAAATTTCTGACAATCGGGTAAGGGACAATGATTTTCGTTCTAGATTTCAACAGATAAGATCGAAAGTGTTTTATTTCTTTAAAAACAGCATAATCTTGTTGATCTACCGCTGGGTAATTAAGTTTTTCCCCCTTGAAGGCTGATCTCATAAAGGCAATTGGGACTTCATTGTTTTCAGTGTTCTTTTAATTTAGGACAGCAACGTAAGATCGATCAGAGGCAAACGTGTAGAGGGTGAAGTCTCATGAAAAATCGGGGCTCATTAGAGAAGGAGCATCTATTATGGCCTTTTTTATTGAATTGAAAGCCTGACTTTCTAAAGGTCCCCAATGGGTACATCCTTTTTTATTAAGTTTTGTAATGGTATTATCATTTCTGAAAAGCTGGGGACGAATCTCCTAACGAAGTTTATCTGTCCTAAGAAAGATTGCATGGACTTTTTTGACGAGGGAGGGGGGAGTTTTGAAATGAATTGGGTCCTTTCAGGGTCAATAATCATCCCTTCATTCGATACAATGAATCTAAGGAGCTTACCTTGTTCTATTGCGAAGACATATTTTTTAGGATTTAAAGAAATGTCGTACTTACGACATCGCTGTATAACAGATCTTAAATGAGCTAGATGATCTTCTTTATTTTTTTAGAAGACAATGACGTCATCCAGGTAAACTACTACAGATTGATTGATTAAGCCACGGAAAGCGATATCCATCGCTCTCTGAAAAGTGGCACCAACATTTATGAGTATAGAGAGCATCTTTCTATAAGCGTAGGTGCCCCATGGGGTACAAAAAGTAGTTTTGAGCTGGTCTGAGGGAGACATAAGGACTTGGTTATACCCGAAAAAAAAATCCAACAAGGATAATCTTTTAGAGCTAGATACTTGTTGAAGGATATGCTCCATGGGAGGGATAGGGTAGTTGTCTTTATCAGACGCTCGATTAAGATTTCAGAAATCGACACATAGTCGGATTTCACCACTCTTCTTTCTAACGGGGACAAGATTAGAGACCCATTGTGTGTGCCTTACCAGGAAGATTATTTTAGCGTTAAGGAGTTTGTTTAATTCCTTCTTGACCATTGGTTCGAGTTTTGGGTGCATCTTCCTTAACTTTTGTTGAAAAGGTTGGGTCTGAGGTTTCATAGGAATAATGTGTTGTATGATGTTAGGATCAAAGGTTTTTAGGTCGTCGTATGTCTAGGCAAAAACATCTTTGAATTCCTTAAACAACTTAACAAATGCTACCTTTTCATGTTCAGAACACCCCAACCCTAAATTGATGTATTGTGGGTTATCTTTAATTCCCAAATTTACTTTTTCATGTGTCAAAGAGGAACTATTCGTTTTACAATTCACTGCTTTTCTGAACTTATCGTGAAGATCATAAAAATTTTCTAACCTAACCACAGATTTTGGGATAGAGTTTACCATGTCTGATGCAGATTCTGGGGATCTCGGATCTGGTATTACCGTAAAGTCGTGAAGATTTTCGTCATGGGTACCTTTGTCGATCACTGCGCCCTGGAAAGTTTCGTCCATATGCAAAAAACTTATGATCTATTGATAGTCATCGAAGACTCTCCAATTCGTGATGTTGTCTAGGACGGACTGTCTGAACAACAGTTCGACCGAAAATGCATTCGGAGATAGGCCTTCTGTAGGAATTGTTTTTGAAGCGACGTTAGCTAACAAATCAACTTCAGAATTATTCAATCTAGGAAAAGAATTTATGTTAAATGTAGAAAACTTGTTCATCAAATTCCATACCTCAGTCGGATAGCTTTTTAGGTGCGGAGATAAACAGTGGATATAATTTTTTACCTATCTAACCACTATTTCTGAATCACCAAAAATAGTCAAATTCTAAATGTTTAAATCTAGTGCTTTTCTGAGACCTTGTAGGAGTGCCTCATATTCGACCGTGTTGTTTGTACATTCGAATTCTAACCAGCAAACAATCAAAGTCTTGTTACCTGCTGGGTCGATGAGCATGCACCCTGCACCAGCTCCTTCCTTAGATTTTGATCCATCAAAGTAAAGAGACCATATTTGATTTTCGTCAAATGCATGTGACCACCGAGAGGAGGCTGTTGACTGTGTGCATGTCATAATTTCATATTTTTTTTCTCGGTCAGTGATGGTAGAAGTTTCGTCCATGAAATTGTCGAAAAAAGTGTCCATCCCCTGTATTTCAGGTGAATTGGCAGAAGGAGTGAATGGTTCATTGGGATCATTTAAATCAGTTACCGTGAACTTAAGATAACGTTCACGTTTTAACTTGATTCTGTTAGGCTTTCCATTCTCGGGCAGCCACAAGTGAGACCAATCTATTGCAAAATAGCCATGTAATTGTTCTGACCAATCTCTACTTAAAAACAAACCATATACTTCTGGGATATCTACAACAATGATATCAATCACTTGATGGACTTTAGGATTAGATGACAATCTTATAAGCACATTTTTTAATTCGCCTATCACTTTAACACTAGTTCGATCAAGATGGATAATTTTCAAGCTGGACGGTTGAACTTCTACATTAATATTTTGACAGATAGACCAAGGCATTACATTATATGACACACCTGAATCTACCATACAATTATGTACATTCCTATTGAAAATTTCAAAAGTCAACAAAAATGGAGGGACATTTCTGCGAGAATTAACAGTAGAAGCTTGTTGTTTTTTAATCGTAGCCTCTGAAACTGGTTTATCTACATTTGTTACACTATTTACAGGAAGGTCTCTTTTATCATGAGGCTCGGATGTAGTTTTGGTGGAGGCCTTCTGAGGAATTTTGGGGCTGTTTTGAACACCTTTGTTGCTTTTCGAATTRCTATTTTTGTTGTTCTCTGCAATATTCTGCAACATMTTTTGCAAAAGAAAAGGGAATTTTAATAATTCATAAACATAAATGTTAGCCCTAAGCTTTTTAAGATCTTCAATTAAATCATAATCTAAACTTGGGTTTGYTGAAYTATGTTTAGTCTCARTTGATTTAKACTATTTTGGAGGCACAGTAGTCGCAAGTTCAGAAAAAGGCTTATTTGTTGTCTTGCTCCTAGTATTGTAAGGATGCACTGTTTCRAAATTAGCTTGAAAAATGTTATCCGAAAAATGTCTGAAAATGTTCGGAGAGGATTCATCTTCTTCTACTGTCTCTTGTTCAGCTACTTCTTCAGGAATCTCGAGAGGAATCAAGTTATCGTGTGCTTCTAGGATCATTTGAATAGAAAATTCTAGGCTTTCTAGATTTAGGCCTTTAGAATTTGAGTTAGATCGGTTTGTGGAAAAAGGCTTCCTAAAAGGGGGTTTGTAAGGCCCTTTGCTCGAAGAAGCTTCTTCAGCCGATATTTTCAAATCTATAACTTGATTGGAAAACTTCTGAACGACTTTCTGTAAGTTTTCTAGATCCGAACTCTCAGGTTGAGCTTTATTTTGGGGAGGTCTAGGAAGTATTTTGATTTTCTTCTTAGAATATGAACTAGTCTCTACCTCATTACCGGTATTGCCTTTCAAGCTGAGAATATATTTCTCGATCTGACTGGCCTCTTTGAAGGCTTCTACAAATGTGGATTTCTTGGACCTTTTTACCCAAATGGCTATGTTTTGATGTAAGGCTTTCATGTAGTATGCGACAATAAGATTCTCGGCAGGCAACGAATCCATGGGGATTCGGTTCTTTAGTGTCAGGAACCTTTGATTAAAGTCTTTTATCTTTTCTTTGGGGTTCATTTTTAAACTAGAAATTTCCATGACTAGAACTTCAGGAGACTTTTCGTCTCCGAACTTTTCAAGGAAACAAGACTCAAATTTATCCCATGACACGATGGTGTGGGGATGTTGGGAAAAGTACGAGGTAGAGGCATTTCCTTCAAAGGTGTAGGGAAACAATATACAGACTATGTCTTCATGTTCAAAACTACGGAGCCTAATGGCTAGCATAAAAATTTTGATGTGATCTTCAGCGATCTACTTGGAGTCTGGGTCAAATTTAGGGAGCCATTTCTCCGGGTGTTTAGGTAAAGGATGTTGGGGCCCAGGTATGGCCACTGCATCTTGGTCGAGCCAGGGCCTGGCGGGATTGTTCATATTGGCCATAGGTGTGGGTGGTGTCGAAGGCTCAGATGAGGAACTGCCTTCGTCTGAGGACTCTTCTCCAGAAGAAGAAGGAGATGAAGGGGGTGGTGATGGTGGAATACCAGATCCTCCTGCTGCAAGAGTGAGGATATGATCTAGATCCATAGGGTTTAAGGAAAGGTCAGTACCTTCAAGTTTTTCTCTGATATTAGAGAAGTCTAATGGTTGGTTCAGAGGTCGACTTGGTTGTCTGATACGGGCTAAGGCACTATGCGTTCTTATGAGGGATTGATGGACAATCTCTTGTATGTTTCCACCTAGGGGATTTGGACTTACTGGTTCAACTGTGATCCGTAGATCGTCGTTTGATGTGGTTTCTGTTTGAGGGACAATGTTTTCATCTGAACGACTTCTAGTTACTATAGGTGAGCGGGTAGGTGGGTGAGGATTCTTGCGACCTCCTCATGCTATTAATAGTTTTCAAGCCCTCCTTCTAGCGTCATTTGTTGACGGGCGAAAATGATCGCTCGTCAACTGGAGGAGTGAATCCGGTCCGAGGTTGTCTAATTAACCCAAGTCATTTGGATTAATTCACTCTGATGGGTTTTGCGGCTCCGTTGGCCGATCTAAGTCCTAAAGAAAGCGAAAAAATAACTAAAGGAAAAACAATAACCTAATAAATAACAATCACTAAAATCTATAAGTGCATTTAAATATATATATATATGTACCATTTATTTAACTGAAATTATAATCAATAACCTTATATACAATATGTACAAAACACGAGTTTTAATCTAAACTCGCAAAAATTGAATGTAGATTGATTACTTTAACAATAATAAAAAGGAAAACGAAAATGCTACCTAATTTTTTTGGGTTTGTTTTCTCAAATGTATACACTCATGACATCACACATTAAACTTCCTAATTGAATAGAAAATAATAGATGGTAGAAAAAAAATTATATAGAAAAAACTTCTATATTCTGGAAACTAACAAAATCAAATAACAGGCTAACCTGTTATTGCATCCAATGTCTGTTCGATGTTGAATATCCAGCCACCTTTATATGATGAAGTAAACCTGATACAGATCTTGAGATTGCCCCTAATAAATGAGGAACGATAATGCCGGAGATTGAATTTATAATAACAAAACATATAATAGATGCAGTCACAATAATCTTATAATTTGCAAGTAATTACGATGAAACAATTCTTCCTATAAGAACTTGCATGTAAATATTCAATTGAAATTAAAGATAAATCTCCTAATTTAAATTGAATAAAGGATCACTGTGTGTTATATCTGAGACACGAGATATGGGAAGTATGTGAAAAGGATTATCTCAAATAACAATAAATCATGCAGAAAAAAGGCTATCATCATCTATCATCGTATTGAGATAAGCAGAACTTAAATTAAAACATGATACAGAAAGATAAAGCTGTAATGTATTATGTGTCATTCAAGCCTGTATATAAATATCCATACTCTCGCCCCAGGCCGAGATGATCAAAAGCTTACAAAATGATATGTTTATATAGGTTTCAGGAAACATAATTGTTTCATGTTGATAAGATGAAATTGGTTTCAAAAAATAATGGGGGATGCAACCACCCTGATTTCACTAGATCTCAAAACACTATTAACAATCTAATTCTGTTTACTCAAAATACAAAATTGATATGGCTGGGAGACCTCAAAAGTGTCTCATATAATCTTTGAAATCACAGGCTCCTTAATTATCCTGAAAACAAATGAAAATGAGAGAGATCTCAGATATGTTTTCAATTATCAAATCAAACAGTTCGAATTTTCTTAACTGGCTACAAAATCTTACGATTTTGTAGCTAGTTATAATAGCAAATGCAATCATATTTTATTAAATAAAAAAAACAGAATTAATCATAATAAGAAAAATAGTTATTCAATCAAATCGAATATCCTAACTTAAGAGTGACACAATCATGCTAAAAATTAAAAATATCATACCTCAAATCATGAAATCAAAACGTATCAAGAAATTTTGGAATTAACGATAGTTGTTGCTGCCTCTACATTTTTGAAAATGACATGACCTGTAGTTTTCAAGCGCTTCTCCTTCCCTTGGATAATGGATTCAAGTCTATTGTTTTCATTTGTCAACATATCAACTTGGTCTCTTAAATACTTGAGTCATGACTGTAGCAGTGGAACATCGGTATAGTACCTGTCGATCCATGATCGACACACATCACATTGTGACTGTGAGGAGTTTTCATTAGCACGAACAACATTATGGGTCGGAGAATCCTCCATGCAAATAGTAGATTTATCACAGAGCTAGATGCCAGGGAAATCTGGGTTGTCCTTTAGACAAGGAGGTGAATTGTTAACATAGTCACAGGGTCTGTCAGGGTATAACCCGAATGACTCGGGGTCCTCTTCAGTAAGGAATTTGTTAACTTCTGAGTCTGAGATTTTGCTCACTTCAATTATGTTGATTGTGTCTGCATGGGGTTTCATTTTATTTCGAACACTTCGATAAATCAACCAACCAGATCTTTTGTTCTTGAAATTGACATCAACACTGCCTTTTAGCTTCTTTCCTGTAGGTTTCTTAACAGTTTTAGTGCAATCCTTTGGGTGTGTGACCAGTCGACTGTCCTGTTGAATAACCTTAAGGTAGCTCGAGGGTTCACTGTTAAGGGAAAAATCACAAGCCCGGAAAGGTGGGGAAGATGTCGTAGGGTTCATAAGGGTTTCCACAATGATCGACTTATCTACCTGTTCCAAATCACGATTGCCAAAACCATTTCGTGTAATGAACGCATCCCAACAATCATTTTGTGACTGTAACTGGTCCATGAGGATGATTTTAATGAGGCCATGATGAAATAAACTTGAATCTGACCTCTGTTTCCAAAACTGTTTACCCATTTTATACAGACTTCTTAGCAGGTAGTAAGGCATATTCAACGGAAAACCAATAAAACTCATAAGCATGCATAGATGATATAGGAAAACAAGTCCGAATCATCCTTCACATGTGATGAATTGCTTCACTACAGCAAGTAAATCATGCCAACTGGGTTTCAAGAATGAAATTGGCATACCTCGATCACAGCTGGTTATTTTTCATGAGGTAAACAGTAAAGTCCACGAGACTTCCTCCACATTCGCATTCTTGAACCATTTCTGACCAACTGTTGGCAATCCCGTGGCTTGGCTTAAAAACTCTTTTGTTACTTCCAACTACACATCACCGATCTTTGCCCTACAACCATCAAAGGTTAAGGAAAATTCTTGGGCGACCTGAACGTTAAAACCCTGAAATTGTTCGATGGACAAATGCCAACCATTCCTTTCCAAATCTTCCCTAGAGTTATCATACGAAAGTAGGGTTTGGATGTCGTTCGGTTCGACCCTTACCACTGGAGCCATGCCGAATGGACGGGTTTTTAACACAGAACACACAGGTAGGGTTTGGAAAAATGCCACAGAGCCATAGCCCCGAACCTTATCAATACATGTTGTGATAATTCAAACGACAGGCAAGGTGTTAATCACAATGCGTGTGAGCAAATTCGTGAAGCCCAAGACCATGCTCAGGAGTAATAGCATGTTGTACACATTATGCCACCTTGGCACTGCTAGGACCAAAGTACTCTAAAAACATAGTGCGCACATCAAAGTTTGATTCCAAAGTTAGGTAGGTTTGCAAAAATGAATATTCAAAGGTTTCATGAAAGAAATATAATCAAACATCAAACCAAAATCAATACAAAAACAATCGAATATCAAATGGAGGGGGTCTTTCATTCATATAACCACAAATCTCTTAGGCAAGCTTAGAATCGAAAGGATCACGATCAAGGAGAGCAACATGCTCATAGCAAGAAACCACAATTTTGTAATAAACCATATGCTTTCAATGAAATTTTAAAAGAAAATAGTAACGATAGTTGCGAGTTTTCATGCTTTCAGTCATGGAAACTAAGCATGATTAGATGATAGGTAAAATGTGACGATTTACAACTGTCGTTTAGAGAAAACGCTCATGAAGAGTAAATAAAAATGCATAGACCCTGTGTAGGCAACATTATAAAAATAATAATTACATAATTGTTGCCAACAATAGGTTATAAATATTGGAATGATCAGATGTTGAGGGTTGTTGAGGAATCAAGACGTTCTAGGATATTTCTTGCAACGGTCAATGCTACATTCATCGCTTTGATCCAATGTTTTTTTTTAAGTGAAATTTCACCAATTTAGCTATATTTTATTTTTTTGAACACATTTATGCTACAAATTTTCATATTTTCATTGAAAATAAAATAAACTTGTAGCATAATCTATTATTATAGTTATGCATACACTTATATTTTTCACTTAAATATAAACATTTTCCATGAACATATAAAAGGTTTTCTTAAAAAAGTTTCCAAATCAATGATTATGCATCCCAATTTTTTTGGGAATATTCAATACATGTGGATGAATAGTTAATAGAAACCACTCTTGGGAAAACCATGAATTTTCAATTCAAGTCATGTAAGTTTATGTAGGAAAATAAAATGTTTTTAATACTTTACTTTTTTTTTTTATTTCTTTCAACATCAAGGTGGTATACTATTGTTATAAAAGATGTTGTTTCTAAGTCTGTACTTAAGGCTCAAAATCACAGTGTCAAGGCATCCGAAAGTGGTTAGGGTAAGGAGAAGGGAAAATGTCAACCTTCGGAGAAAAATTCTAAGGGAGATTTCTTCATTGAGGTTGTCTGGCTTCGAACTGCTCCTGAATAGTTATGTCACATTCAATGGTTGCCCATGATTGTTTAATCTCGGCCCGGTTAGTGGTTGTTTTAAGGATAGTGTTGAAGAGGTTTAAAGCGATGTGCGTTTGGTTCAATAATCTGGGTTCAACGTTAGGTTGAGTTGGTGTAGGAACTGTCATGGGGGAACAGTAAGGATATTAAAGATTTTTAGGAAATATTAAGTGTTGTCTCAATTTGATCTTATAAAAGAGAACTTACAGTTGCATAAATAACATATAGATGAAAATCTAAGGCTCATTCCCGTAACTGTATCATATTTTCATAAAAGGGGTGAGATGAGAGAAAAACATTTAGCCATTTACAAAGTAAAGTTCCAACCAATGGAAAACTCACAACATAAACGGGAGAGGAAAAAATGTAAGAAAATAACCGATGTAACAAAGAATATATGTAGAATTCCAAAACTACAGATTGGTCTTACACAGTTGATAGTTGGTGCAAAGGAAAGGCAATAAAAAATTACAGAAAACCCAAATTCATTCGTTATAGTAGTGGTCGTACTAAATTACAATGAAGCACATCAATTATGAACATGAATTGAAATGTAAAAATGAGATACAAGGAATCAAACTTGTGATACAGAAGTGACAGAATTGAGAAACTCCGGATCTGCTTGTATTAACTCTCAATGTAAAAACTCTATTACAAATAACTCAAAAAGGGTCCAGCCCTGTTTATTTCTCTCTGGGGTATATTTATACAATTTCTACAAAGCAAGTAGAATCTCAATGGTCGCAAAAATTTCAGTTATGACAGAGGAGAGAGAAATCGCTCCATCTCCCGTATTCTGTCTTCATCTAGTGCCAGGTGCTCGTCTTCGCACGGCCTCGGTGCAGGTGATACATCTTTCCATGAGTTGAGATACAAGCCGTGAAGGTTCCGCTTGACAGCTGGCCTCGGCGAAGTAACATTCTCGGGCTAACTGCTGCATCTTGTCTCCCATTTGTGCATTGATGATGTCGAAGGCACTTAGTTGCGCGCTGGGTTGTATCAGGTGCTTGTCAACTTGAGCCATGTCCACCCTATCCATCTGAGAGATATCGACTGAATCTCTCTCATCCTTCTCTTTCAGATTGAGCGAGATCTGTTCTACATTCATTTGCATTAATGTTTCGATGTCGCCTCCACTGTCCATACCCAAAAGCTCGCCATCTATAAAATTGAAGGCTTCTTCTAATGAATTGGTTACTTTTTGGGCCTGTTCCTTTCCTAGGGCGATGTTATGCTCCCAATCCTTCAATAGAATGTTACCTCTAGTTTTTTCTGGGATGGAGAGTCCGGGAGAACTTGCCGAAACTCTGTTGTTCGTGGCTATCACCACCTCCTGGAAGGCGACCCGAGCCGCTTCTGCATCCCTTTCTCTGACAGTCAAGTTCTCGGAAACCCGATGCATCAACAAACAATCCTCTCGAATCACTCCTACTTTGGCGAGAAAGCTCTGTTGTGCAAAAGAGACCCTGCTCCGAATCTCGATCGCTTGGGATTTAAACCCCTCGACGTCGATCATTTTTCTTTTGGCGGTCTCTACCTGAGCCTGCATTTCTGTAATCATAGTCCTTTTTTGACCCGACTGTATCTGACCATCTCGGATCATCTGATGTGCTTGCTCCAGCTTGGATTTGAGCACTTCTATTTCATTTTTATCAGCTAGTCGGGCTAGTTCTATCTCCCCGCTCATCTGACCTTTAGCGTTTTCTGTGGCCAAAGCTACTCTGGCTTCGAGAGTCTTAATCAGGCGATTTTTCCTTTTGAGTTGGTTTTTTAACACTCCGACTGAAAATTGATTCGCCGATGCATACGCTCCTAGCGTTCCTACGATCTCCGTGGCGAATTGCTCATTCTTTTTGTGTTGTCCATCGGTCATAACCTTGAATTTTTTAACAGTCGATTCTCCCTCCTGGTAGAATTCCCTTTTCACCACCGCTTTCCTCTTTTTGTCAAAGAAGAACTCGTTTGGAGGAAGTTATTCTGCTCTGATAGGCCTCAGTTCCTCATTGAAAATCCATCCTTCTTCTATATTTCCTTGCGTCGACTGCAAGGGGGTGACAGAAGTGATGGGTTCCCCAATCTGTTTCGCTGCCTTTCCTGGGGTGATGACCGAGTCATGCTTCTTCGAAGGTTCGGGGGTCTTCGTCTCAATTTCTGGATTTGTTTCTTTGGCGGGTCTGGATTCTGTGCCTCTGCTTCGGGCTTCTTCGGTTGCTTCCCCTCGTCCTAGATTTTTCCCGAGACAGAAACTACATCATTAGGGTCTTCAGCATCTTTCGGTTCTGTCTCAGAAACACCTGGGCTCCCTCCTCGCAACACAGCGGGAAGACAACTTCGTCTGTGTTCCTGAAATTTCAATACAGAGGCTGTGTCTTCGGGTGCTAAATATCGGATCCGAGCTAACACTTCTTCATAAGACCTCGCCCCTCGAAAAACGTCATTTGAGGGTGAACACTCATGTTCGAACCTCTTTAGCCCACAATTAGCTAAATGGTTGCTCACAATTTTCTAGGGATCATGTTTTTTATACTCGATGGAGACCAAACTCAGGTCTTCCAGGGCTGTAGCCTCAGCTTTGGCATGCTCAAAATCCAATAAAGAATAAGAATTTAGCCGAACGGGAAAAAATGACCACAATTTCTTTGAAGATGCTTTGAGTTCTTTACTCACCCCGCCAATCACTGTTTGTCGGGCGATCTCGCAGCAAGCCAACTTGTCGGGGATGAACAGTGGTAGTGCAAGCGAAGGAACAACAGCTTCGAACACTCTGAAGTAGGAGAACTCTGCCTCCACGTACCATCCCGCTATACCACTCAGATTTGCAGCAATGTTGTCCGAGATACAAGGTTGTGGGTGACCAAAAATGGCGATGTGCAAGGGCACCATCACCCAGTTGAAAATTTCGTAAATGAATTAGTCCGCTTTATTCTCCCACAGTTTGTCGTGATACTCATGTACAGGATTTTCTTGGACTAGATTCCAAGCCCATCTCATCAAAGGGAATGGTGTCATGGAACATACCGTGTCCATAATATATGCAGACATGAAAAATGAGGACGATCTCCCACTTTCCTTTTTCTCCCGATACTCTGTGACCCGTTTGGCCAAGCTGTCCGAGAGTATCTTTTCCCAATTAAACGAGCAACCTTCTGCGACCCGAAACATGAGAGGCACCCACACAATGTAGAAATGTGATGTGTCCTCTCTTCCGAATAGTCGGCATGTCATCATTGCCACATACTTATACTGTGGCTCCAGCGAAGCGATTGAATAAATGCCCTGGTCATTTGCTCTGAATTTCGTGGAGTGCGAAACCCAATCCTTTATCAAACCGGGCATGGTTTTTTCATATTGAGTGCACTCCTTTTCTTTGAATTCCTCCAGGAATTCAGCACCATACGTGTATTCATATGTCATTGGGAGCTTATACATGGTTTGGATATGCTCTGGTCTAAAAGTCCTGACCGTGACCCGCTGGTCGTTCATGATAGTTCTGGTGGGTAAGTCTATGTGATCCAACGCCCATCAGATCATATCATAATATGGAAGCAACCGTGGTCTGGTTGCTACCCTGTGCATTCCAGATTGAACAATTATCTTGTATTTAGTGTTCAGGTCATCCTTTTCATTATCGTTGGAGTATGAATAATTCACCAACTCAGATTGCAGAATATCTGAAACAAATGACCA
>SNQJ01S0241628.1:0-13456 GCA_010110895.2 Picea sitchensis
CACCTTTTATTTATTTACCTTATTAATTAATGAGTTAATTAATACTTAAATTAATCATTGACAATCATGAATAACTAATTAATAATAAATAATTAGTTAATGTTATTTTAAGAAATAAATATAGTTTAGCTAATCTTTTAGGATTTTATTATTAAATTAATTATAATTAATAATCAAGGGTCATTACACACAGGTCCGAACACATCACTATGTATCAACTTGAAGATCATGTTTTCTCTTGTAGCACTAGATGGGAATCTTACTTGGTTATGTTTACCATATATGCAATGTTCACATAAATCAAAATCCAAGGTGCAATTAGACATACTTTCAACCATACCTTAACAATGTATTATTTGAAGGCCCTTTTCTCCAATATGTCCTAGTCTTTTATGCCACAACATGGTCTTCTTTCCAAGGATAGTATGGATCATATATTCTTTATTTCTCTGCTAAAGGACAATAGAAATGATATGCCCATTAGTATAAGTGCTTCCCAATAACTTGTACAAAGTTCCACACCAAACTCCCCTCATCAATTCCATTGCTCCTCATACCATCTTGCAAGTTCCCTTTTCCAATAAAGTATCCACACTTGCATCATCCAACTTACTTACAGATATTATGCTCCTAGCTAAATCTAGAATATGCAAAACTCCGGGGAGAGTTCTAATCCTTCCATCTTTTAGAAATATCTTAACTCTTCGATGTCCCATGATTTTTGCTGTCAAGTCATCTCCTAGGAAGACATCACCACCATTGTACTTTTCATATTCACAGAACCACTCCCAGTGAGGAGTCATGTGAAATGACACACCTGATTCAATCAACCATACATCACGATTTGCATGTGTACCTATAGATGCCAAATAAACATCACCTCCTTCTTCCGTGGAGGTTTTCACCTCTGTGAAAAAGGCATCATCACATCTCTTTTCTTTATCAACATTCTTAGACTTGCAATTTTTCTTATAATGCCCAACTTTACGACATTTCCATCATTTCCTCAAGATTTTCTTGGGGATTTATATTTACCCTTAGATTTATATCTCTCCCCCAAAGAATTATTTGTATTCCTGTCTTGGGGATGACCTCTTACAGATAACATATATGTGCTATTACTATCCATGTTTTTCTACCTCATCTCTTCTGATAACAAGAGTGAAACTACTTCCTCATATTCCAATGTAGATTGAGTGGTACTACCAATTGTTACAACCAAATCATCCCAAGACTTTGGCAAAGAAAATAATAGAGTAATACACTTATCTTCTTCTGCAATAGTAATATGAACATAGATCCAAAGTATTGAAGGCATTTATATGCTCTGTCACATAATATCCATCTTCAATCCTAAGATGATACAACTTCTTTCGAAGAAACAACTTGTTTACCAGGGACCTTGACTGATACAAATTCCCTGGCTTGTCCCATAGTTCCTTGGCTGTAGCTTCTCCCGACACATTCAGTAAAACTGAATCTGCCAGGAAGATTCAAATCGTACTCCTTGCTCTTATATCCATCTTCTCCCAATATTCTTTCAACATACTAGTCAATTGAGTACTAGTAGTTTGTGTACCAGTGATTATGTACCAGTAGGTTGTGTACCAGTAGATAGTGTACTAGTAGGTTGTGTACCGGGATCCACAATGTTCCATTGTTCTTTGTCTACAAGAAGGTCCTCCATCTTGATCTTCCATCAGTCAAAGTTTTGATTGTTGAACTTCTCAATCTCAATTCTAGAACTACTTGTCATTCTCTTTTGACATACAAATCACCACTGAAAATCTCCCACTGAACCCAGGTTTATCACAGACCTAAGATAAACTTGATCTATCAAGACCGAGCCAAACCCTCAACAACAAAGGCGTCCCCTTGAAGCCAAAAACGTGCTCTGATACCACATGTAAGTTTTAAACTTTTGAAGTAAAGCAATGCATACAAATTCTTAAGCAAAAGATAAATTAATCAATGGATCATACACATAGTACACACAAATTTACGTTGGAAACCCTTAATCGGGAGAAAACTAGGCTTCCTTGGTGTCACACCTCTCAACTCTTCATTGTATTAATTTCAGCATTCATAAAACAGTATATACAATATTTTAGGTATTCCGCAACTACCACAACCCTAATCCCTTAATCCTGGGTTAATTTAGAAAACCACTAAAAATAGAAAAAAACGCCAAAATAGAAAAAACCGCCCAAAAAAAAAATTCGGGGATCGTTAGACATTGTTGTCAAATATGAACCCCGCCCCCCCCCACACACACATCCAAAGAATATAACACATACCCAACATTGATCACTACTGGCCTTAGTTTTATTCTGTCCTTCATTGTTATATGTAGATTTCTCAAGTTTTCTTATTGTTTTGATTATTGTTGTTTGTATTAGAACTACAAAGTTTTTATTTTCTCTCTAGTACTTATGTCATGGTTGAGTTACCTGGTATCTCCCCTTTGGTCTTGTGTTTATTGACACTTGTTAAATGTAATTTCATAATTTCTACTTGGAATAAAGAGATTAAGAGTTTTTTTTTTGGAAATAATAATAATAATTATTATTTAATTGAATGTCATATCCTATATATGTGTCAAATTATAATATTTATAATATTAATAGTAATACAAATATTTTTGAAACAAATGTAGAGCTAGATGTGCATGTAGAAGATGGATTTTTTTTTTAGTAATGCATAAGAATGAACCAATGTAATGAGTAAATTTGTTAGTCTACGGAGGTGTATAGTAATAATTTTGAATCCAAAAAATGTGTGACAAAGGTGAGATTGAGGGCTACACAATGAACTTGTTACCCTTCAAAAAATTTCATCTTCCGTTGTCAAATTTTTTTAATTATTCTGGGAGCGGGAAAATAGGGGTGACCAATTTTTGGTCAACAACTAGCTCCAACTGTGGGACAATGACCCCTCGTGGGTTACCGAGAACCCAAAATATGAAAACCAACTGCCTTCTCCATTGGGTTATGGAGTCATCTTCGAAGTAAATTCTTGTAATTCTTCTTTCATGGAGTTATCTTCAAATATTATCTCCATATAGAGACTACCTTATTGTGCAAAACTTGAAATGAAGAAGGAAACTATATACATTAAGATCTACCTACCCTACATTAATTGAAGAGAAGAGACACTTTCAAGTGTAGGTAGATTTCCAATGGATCCATTTAAGCATCCATGCGATCTTTGGAATGAACTCAAAAATTAGTGAAAATATTGGGGCTTGTACCAATGAGTCAGGGGCATTCTCAATGTATACTAGAGAAAAAAAGAACCAAGTGTGTTGAGAATCTGATTGCATTGTTTGGCCAACAATGCTATGGAACCATGATTCAACGAAATCAATTCTTGGTTGCTCAAGAGTGTTGTTATCTTTGATTGGATGAATAACTTCCAATGTGATAATACTTTCATGATTTTCCTCATTACTGACCACATCCAAAATTCTTTATTCACTAACAATGTTTTGAAATAATTCTTCCTTCATGGGATGGAAATCTTGCTCGTCATTTTTCTCAAGATTCATTTCTTCCACCAATTCTTCTTGTTGTCGATGCTCTTTATGATTTTCATCATATGTTGCAAGGATGAAATCTTCTTGTGCCTTGGGAGGAGGCTCCTCGATTTCATCCTCAAATTTGTTACTTAAACTATCTTCATATGGAGTATATGAAAGGCTGAAATATTCATTGTCTTGTGTCCATATGGGAGAGGGTGGGTGCACAAGATTTTCAACAAATTAATCTTCTAACACGTCCCATCTGGTAATGATCCCTAGAAGTAGTGAATGGTACCATTCAAGAGCATCCCCTCACAGATTTTGTAAAAATAATCTACATGTAGCGTTGTATTCAGTGAGATTAAAAATTTCACATGCACATTGGAATCTAAACAAATGTTGCTCTGCATCTTCTAAAGTATTTCCAAAGAATGTAGAAATTTTTTCCATAGGAATATTGAGCATTCGAAAATCTACTTCTGGTAGATTTAATGGAGTTATATGAAATTGCCTCCTTCTTTGGATAATTCTTTCTTTTGAGGCATCTTTTGAAGCCATTGATGGGCTTGGTGAAGAAGGTAAAGGAGCATCATGATATGAAATAAAATCCTCAGAGGAATCATAATATAATTCTTCTTGAAATTCTTGAATCCTTTCAATGGAATTGCCTGGGATTTTAAAATTTCTTTCAATGGAATTGACAAGGAGTTGATCCTCCAAAATCTTTTGTGCTTCTTGGCTCTGTTATCGTACGGATTGTAGGTTGGGAAAATCTCGACCCAATATACAACGGTGAGACAAATATGGGAATACCTACCCACTATCACCTTAGATAGGTACTCCCCTTGATTTAGTGAAGGACAAATCCTACACAAGGGGAGAATCCCAGGTGACCCTAGGGGGATTGAGACGAAGGGTGGAGAGATAATGAAGGGAACCCTTAGGTCAATGATGGAGGAAGATAAAGGGCTTGGAAAAGAGTCTTGCAGATGGAGGATGGTTGCCAAAGACTTGGGTACCTGCACCAGAGTGTTACACCTTCCCGAGATAAGACAAATAATAGTGATACAAGCCTTGAGATCAATGGTTCAAGAAGGTGAAGCTTGCTGTCCTAAATTACAGTAGTAAAAAAGGTATATATCAGCAATGAAATCAATTATTTACCGCAGAAATAACCATCAAAAGAATCAAATATTTATTGAGTAATGAAGTATTAAACAAGTAGATAAATTCCCAATACTTTGGCACAAGCTTTGATGGTGAGTTAAGGTTGCAAAAAGGATGTTTTCAAAGATTTTTCAAAGAAGCCAAATGGCTATAGCAAAAATTTTCTACAGCAGAAAATTCCAACCACGAAAATTGACAAGTAAATCGACAAAAAGATAGACAATAAGTAGTAGAATAAGAGTACAAGTTTACAAGTAACTTCAGCGGTTGAAAAACAAGTTATAGTAAGAGATTGAATGTGTTTTGTTGCATCCTTAATGGTTGTAACATAAATTTATAACAACAATAAGATGTACTTGGCTAAGGTAGACACGCATGCCTAAAGCATGTAAAATTGATTCCACTTTAGACAATTGAAATGTCTCAACAAAACATATTATCCAATGTAACTATTTTGTTTCTCCAATGGAACTTTCAGAATAGTGCTTTGAATTTATTGGGTAAATGGACTCTTGGTTGTAAGAGTTATATCCACAATATCTCTAGGGGTGTAAGCCTTTTTGCTCCCTAGAGCATGCAAAACCAACAAAGGTAATTCTAGGAGGGTGTAAGCCCTTTTACTCCTCCTAGAAACCTTGTAAAAAAGACTTATCAAATTGCAAATAAAATGGACCTTGGTGGAGGGTGTATGCCCTTATACTCCTCCAAGGGTTTTAGACAAATGTAGCATGAAACAAGAAGAAAATACCAACAAAGTGTAGAAATTTCCTTACCAATTTCACAAGATAGAAAGACCAAACCCTAGTTTACTAAGATAATTCCATCAACATGCAATAGAACAAGCCGTCAAGAGGTGCGCACCACCTTAGCTCCACAATATACCATAACAAGCATCCAAAAATGTTGCACAAGAGAGAGATAGTCCAAAATGCCCAAATAGGGCACAAATTTCAACCAAGTAGTCTTCTCCCATGAGAGAACTATGTTAAAATGAAATGAATTTGATCCTTATTTATACAACCATATGAAAAATATAATTTTATTCTTTAAGTAATAAAATTACAATTTTTCCAAAAAAAAATAAATTCAATAACAACATATTTACAAATATTGTAAAGAAATAAAAACAAACTAAATTTTAGTACCTTAAAAAGTTAAGAAATTAACTAATTTGTTTTAATTTTTTTATCATGAAAATTATTTAAAAAAAAACTTTCCTAATTATTAAAAATTTTCATAAATTGAAATTGAATATCTCATAAATTAATAAGTAAAATTGAATATTAATATCTTGAGACATATTGTGAAGAAACACGAATAAATCAAATTTAAAGAAAAATACTTTTAAAGTCAAAGTCAAATTTAATCATTTTCTAAATTAAAATAATTGCACTAAGAAGCACTTTGTATAACCCAATATGAGGGAACAAAAATATATATAATGTCAAACCTAATTTAAAGTTTAAACCAAAATGTGTGTGTGTGCGTGCATTTATAAAACGCTAATAAATCTTGCTTTGCTTAGAAGCAATCTAAAGAAGATGATCTAAGATATTAGATCTTGGGAAGATTATAAACATATGCAAGTATAAAGTTAATATAACTTCATATTTGTGAAATCAAATTTCTAGAATGCGCATTGTGAAAATTGAAACCGACGTAAATACACATTAATAAAGATCACCAAACAAACAAAAGGGCCATAAAGAAAAAATTACTTCTAAAACTCTCGTAGATGAATACCCACCTAAAATCAATGGACATATGACATATCTACATCAATGTGTATCCTCTTTGCTCGCGGATCACATACAAGAAATATGGAGACAACTTTCAATCACAATGGAAGGTGACAAAGGGGTGAAAGTTATATATAATAATGTCATCAACTAGTGGCTTGACTAAATATGTCTAAATATATGTAGGACGTGACACCACGAAATGTGGCATGTATAATCAGGAACTACCACCTTGATATGACTATTACTAATTAAAACCTAAAATGTTTAGCACATTTTAATATATAGTTACCGAGATGGTTATCATATAAATCATGTATCATAATATTTTAATTTAAAAAATATTTTTAACTTTCATGGATTCAATTATGTGCTCGATTTCAAGTAACTTAGAGTGAAAATGTTGGAAGGTTGTTTTGGCCCAAAGGTAATGTGTCCAGATGGAGGCAAAGCCTTGCCCTAAGTAAGTTACACTATTTATTAGAAATCCAAATAAAAAACCCGTATTTGAGATTCCAAAAGAATATTAGAGAATCACAAAATAAGATACTAAAATTAATAATAGAGAGGCTTTGCAACAAAGATACAAGAGGGAATTTATAGCGAATGAAGAAAATGAATATCCACCTAAAATCAATGGATATAAGCCACATCTGTGCTAGTCTGTACCCTCTTTACTTGCAAATCATATATAGGAAAATATATAGAGTACTTGGAATAACAATGGAAGGTAATGAAGGAGTGGAAGACATATTTAACGATGTCCCTGATAAACATCTTGCCCAAAGATGTCAGGTTTCAACATATCTATATGTATGTTAGATGATCAATCTTCTAGCCTTTGTATAATCTTTTTCAAACTAAAAAGGAAGTAGAGACAAGGCTATGACAAGTTCACATAACCATTTCGACATAAATATGTTTCAACATTTTTAAAAAATATTTATTAAATTAATGTATTCTTAAACTTTTGAAAGCAATCACTAATTATAGAAACAATAAAAATCACAATAAAAATAGTAAGTAATTTGGTTCAATAATATTTTGAACAATTATTACAAATTACTTTCAAAATATTCCTAAATAATTATTAAGATTAATAATAAGTCTCAATAAATATCAAACTTATGTTAGAGGACCAACTTGTTGCTTAATATTTTTCAAACTATAAAGGAAGTAAAGACAAATCTATGACAAATTTACATAACATTTCAAGAGGTGTTGTTTGAGATGTTATTCTTACTTCAGATAGAACTAGCATACTAGCCTACAGTTTCCCAAAATATATTAGAGCTAGAACTAAGACTTAAGACATGAAAAGGTAGTGGTAGGGAAGTCCTCTACACATATAAGTCTCCTTAAATTTTTATTTTTCGAAATTAAATTTGATTCGATTTAGATTTATTTGGGACTTCAAATTTAGGACGAGCTATTGTATGCTTATTATGTATCATATTAATATATACGATCACTTAATGAGTCCAAGATTATCTTTTAATGAGTCTAATATGACAAAATATCTTCATTCGTCAATAATTATTATTATTATTCACTTCCATAAATCATTATTTTTCATTCATTCAAACATATTTTTTTGAACTGGACCATCTTATACTTTTTGATTGCCATAATGTCATATCACATCATTTGTTTTCAAATTGTTTCAAATGTAAAATAACAAGAAGAATATTGAGAATACATATATTATTGAGATAATAGTTCAATATGAAGAGGATGAAAGGCCTCTTAAGATAAATAATTATGATTTAATAGGTTATCAAAATGAAGAAAGTTTCAAAATTTAGGAGTTAGAGACTCACACTATTTATATGCTCCAACCATGGAAACAAAGAAATAATGCAATATCAATCATTGAGCACTTGCATTGATTTCAACAATGATATAATACAAAAAAATAGAGTATATTGATTTCTCGAGTTAAGGCTTGAATGGTCTTCCAAACCAACATCCTTTCTCATTTCTTTGATATGAAAAGATGAGAAAGTTATAATGTGTGGGTAAAATAAAAGATAAAGAAGACAAATTGAGATTGGTCACTACTTAATCTATTTAGGGATACTATTACTTTCTTACTATTCACCTTCTTCATCATTGAACATTGTTACTTTATTAGTGTTCACCTTAATCCTCATGTAAGTTTTGAAGTGTCATTTTTTATGGTACTCTCTAAATTAAAAATGATACTTAGTAAATTCCAAAGGATCAAATTCATCTAAAACATATACATATACATATTGATGATGATATAAAGTTTTGATGCAGTCACCTATGACTAACACCAACATAGATTCATCTTAACTCTGAATCAAATCGAAAGGAATCAAATCCCTCTAGGTGCAAACCTTTCCTCAAGTTCAACACTCTAAAAAAATGTTTGCACCTCAAGGGATTGATTTGATTCCACTCAGTGCATGTTAGATCCAAAGTTAAATTGGGTCTATAATGATTGTTCTTTCTACAACCCAATATGAAGGAGATGTGTAATTTCTTCCATGCTCAATGTGGCGCTAAAACGCGACACTTTAAAAAATTAAAAATATTAAGTGAACATAAAATATACAATGTCGGCTCTAATTCAGAGTTTATATATATATATATATATATATATATAGTTGAAACATTAATATAACTTTATTTTCTTAGAAGCGATCTAAGGAAGATTATCTGATATCTCAAGAATATTATAAGCATCTGCAAGTATAAAGTTAAGAAAATTTCATATCTGTGAAATCAAACTGTTGGAATGCACTTTGCGAAAATTGAAACCAACATAAATGCATATTATTGAAGATCGCCAGACAAATAGAAGGGCCATAAAGAAACAATTACTTCTAAAACTTCCCTATTATTATGTATTAGTTTATCAGAAATCTAAAAGAAAAAAAACCCTCATTTGAGATTTCTAAACAAAGATAAGAAAATCATAGAATAAGATATTGGAATATGATAACAGAGAGACTCTACAACGGAGATGAATACCCACCTAAAATCAATGGACATAGGCCATGTTTGTGTCAGTGTGTAGCCTCTTTGCTCACAAATCACATTTAGGAAATATGGAGAGAACTTGCAATCACAATGGAAGGTGACAAAGGGGTGAAAGGTATATTTAATGATGTTGATAACTGATGTCCCATCCAAATACATCTACATATATGTAGCGAATTTCACTAGGAAATGTGGCATGTATCATCATAAGTTGTACTCCCACCTTAATATGACTATGACCAATTAAAATCTAAAATATTTTGCACATTTAATATATAGTTATGGAGATGGGCAGTTTTAAAATTACTTATCATAATATTTCAATTTAAAATATTTTTAACTTTCATGCATTTAATTCTCAACTCCATTTCATTGAATGAAGAAAATGAATATCGACATGAAATCAATGGATGTAGGCCACATCTATGCCAATCTGTACCCTATATACTTGTAGATCATATACATGAAAATATGGAGAATACTCGTAATAACAATGGAAAGTGATGAAGGAGTGAAATGTGCATTTAATGATGTCATATGTCGACATCCTATCTAAATATGTCAACATGTATAAATGTATGTTAGAGGATTGACCTTAACATGTCTAAATGTATGTTAAAGGATGAACCTTCCAGCCTTTATGTAATATTTTTCAAACTACAAAGGAAGTAGAGACAAAGCTATGGAAAACTTACATGATCATTTTAACATAAGTATGTTTTCACATTTTTTTTCAATATTTATTATATTGATATATCCTTAAACTTTTGAAAGAAAAAACTAATTATAAAAATAATAAAATTCAAATTCAAACAAGAAGTAAATTGGTTAAATAATATTTTGAATAATGTTAGAGGACCAACCTTCTAATGGTTACTTAATTTTTTTCAAATTATAAAAGAAGTAGAGACAAAACTATGACAAGTTCACATAAAGTTCCAATATGTGTTGTTTGAGATGTTATTATTAGTTGACAAAACTAGCCAACAATTTTCCAAAATAGAGATGTTATTCTTAGTTGACAAAACTAGCCAACTAGCCTACAATTTTCCAAAATATATTATAGACTTAAGACATGACAAGGCAATAGCATAGAAGTCATGTACACACATAAGCTTCTTTAAATTTTTATTTTTTGAAATTCAATTTGATTATGATTTGTTTTTTTTAGGGGACTTCAAAGTTAACACAAGATGTTGTATGTTTATTATGTATCATATAAATATATAAGATCACTTTTTAATGAGTCTAATATGAAAAAGCTCTTCATTCATTAATAATTATTATTATTCATAAATTATTATTTTTCATTCTTTAACACATATCATATCATYTGTTTTGAGAATAAAGATAATATTGAGATAATAGTTCAATATGAAAGGGTGAAAGACCTCTTAAGATATATAATTATGCTTTAATAGGTTATCAACATGAACAAAGTTTCAAAATTTAGGAGGTAGAGGTTTACACTATTGATATGTTCCACTCATGGAAACGAAGAAAGAATGCAATATGAATAATTGAGTACCTGCATTGAATTGAGCAATGATATAACACAAAACAATAAGGTATATTGATTTTAGTGATGATATGAGAAAAAGTTAGTTAAAACAATTACAATGATTTCAAAAATGATAAAGCACATAGGCATTAGGTACTTGCATTAATTTCAACAATGATATGGTGTATTTATTTTAGAGATGATACAATAAAAAATGATTTTGTCCAATTAGTTTTATTGATTTCAATAATGACATAATACAAAATAATAAGTTGCATTGATTTTGGTGATAATACAATAAAAAATGTTGTATTGATTTTAACAACGATATAACACAAAACAATAAGGTAGATTTATTTATAGTGAAAAATGATCCACTACATTAATTTAAGAAACTATCACATACATTGATCACATACATTGATTTCAACAGGGATATAGTGCAAATTATCAAGTGAAATGACTTTCACAATAGCACACTGCAAACCAATTTCAAAATACATATTATAAGTTGAAGTCCTATACATCTTTTGTTTGGATATGATTCATCTCTTAGTATTTTCACATTAAAATTGTTATAATATTAAGATACATATAATACATTGATATATACAATGCATTAAAATCAAAATCATGCAATAAAATGAAAATAGAATAATGAAGAAATGAAGAACATATTAGGTTGAGAAAAAAACTATTAATATTAGAAAGCAATAGAGATGGAGTTTGACCTTCAAGTAAATATTATATATTTCAATTTAAAGGTTTGAATGGTCTTCCAAATCAACATCCCTTTCTCATTTGATCAATGTAAAAACATAAGAAAGTTATCAAGTGTGGGTAAAAGAAAAGATGAAGAAAACATATTGAGATTGGTTACTACTTAAGCTATTAAGGAATACTATTACATTCTTAGTATTCATCTTCTTTATCATTAAACAATGTTACTTTATTATTGTTGATCAAAATCTGGACCAGGGGTCAAATTTTAGCTCAAAAATCAAAGTTCTCAAAATTGCCTCAAAACGAACAGGTACATAGCCCTCGTCATCATGAACCCAACGCAACTCGTTTGGGTTCAAACGGACGTCAGGAGCGAGAGATATTGCGATCTGTCCGAATCGTCAAACAGGTAAAAAAAAGGGACGCTGACTGGGCAGTCCGTACAGGTTGACGTGGCAGAGGTCGTACGCTGATGTGGTAGTTTCAGATTGGCTGACAGTTGGACGAATTATGTTTCGACACGTGGCAGTTTTTGGTTTGTGGTTTGGTGCCACGTGGCACTGTTGAATTGGTTATTGGGTCAAAATAATATGGAGTCCGTGGGGATCGAACCCCAGACCTCCCCCTTTGGCAGTGCTTTGGTAGTGTGTGGGCTACCACTAGCCCACATGGTGGTTCTTGTTTAAACTATGGTTTTAATTTTATTTAAATTGCATTGAAATGTGATTTGGGGTGCGTCCGGGCTGGGGCTTAGCCTCAACCCCGGTCGCATACATTTTAATCCATATGACCATAGTTTAAAGTGCGCGCGGGTTTTGGTATTACAACCGGAGTCATAGCCCCCGGTCATATAACATTACCATATGACCTTTAGTGAGTGCACGCGGATTTTGAAATTGGTTTTTTCAAAACGGTTTAACACGCGCCCGACAAGTGGCATGTAATCGTTGGTTCAAAAGAAACTCAGCCCTTTTGTATTTGCGCGAGGTCACATGGACCCATGTGCCCACGAGTTTGACGGTTAGGGGATGGCGCACCCATAAACGTCCTACAATTTGCACCATTATGCGGTTTCCCTTGGTGTTGGGTTTAAGCACGCGTTTTGGAGCGTGTTCTTGGTTGAACACCCAGAGGTGCGTTTTGGCGAACCAGAGACAACAAGCTTGAAGGAAGAGAATGGCAGGAGGCCTATCTTCTTCAGTTTTTGGCCAAATGAGGTGCCGTAAAAGCTCAGCTAGGGGTTTTTGGACGTTTTGAATCCATTGGCACTATTTTCAAATCCATTTGAAGACTTCTTTTGTAGGTTTTTAACCATTGAAGTTTTAGAGAGCTCCAGGGAGCTTGAAGCCCTCATTGTTTGAGGTCATGCTCAGATGAGCCTATGTTTTTTTTATGTGATTGAATAATCATTTTTGGCTAATTATTATGCTCTGAACACTTTGGGATAGGTTTCATATCCATTTGAGGACTTTTACAGATGTTTTTTCCAAAGAGAAGCTTAGGGAAGCTTAAGGCCACATGTAGAAGAGGTCATGCCCGGATGAGCCATGATCCGCTTTCAGAGTTTTATTAGTCATTTTTGGGGTTTTTATGTATTCTGATCCCAATGGTACAACCATAATTTCCATTGGAGTTGAGCAGCAGCTTGTAAAAGAATCTTTGACAAATTAATCCCAGAGAGCCAAGTCCATTGATGGAGGCTCAAGGAGATGTAGCCCGAAGAGGGGTGAACTCCTTTATCATCTTGTTATTGTTGTGAGTTTGATGGTTTATTTGCTGCAAGTTATTGTTGTTGTT
>SNQJ01S0241629.1:0-13456 GCA_010110895.2 Picea sitchensis
GAGAAAAACTCTTCTTATTAATATGATAAGTAGTCTTTATATTATGTACATTATCATTCTTATGAGCACCCACTCTTTGTAAGGCTACCACCTTTGTTTTACAAGCTAAAACTTGTTGAGAGCACCAACTCTCTAGTTACTCTAGCACCCATTAGAAGGAAGCAACAACTACCTGAGTGTTCCAACACCAACTGGATGGAAGCACCAACTTCCAGTCACACAGGCACCAACCTGTTGAACAGAGAACAATTGTTCTCCCTTGCACCACCCTGCCACCCTAGTTTCTCTGGTTGCCACCAGATGGAAGCTACAACTCCTTGTGTTCAAGCACCCACTTGAAACTCTGAGGACAAAATTCGTCCCTAGAACCTCCCTACCACCCTTAGATATAAATCTTTGTTACTGAAATTCATTACAGTGATATAGTATTAATCAATGGCTTACCAATCTCATCATTGTTCTGCTACACCGCTCTGCTCTTCCTGCACCAGTGTCTTCCTTCTGACATCTTCTTGTGATTTCTATTCTTCTGCTCTGTCTCTGCTTGCGCACCTTGGATTTTTCTTCCTCTCTCAGATCATGCTTCACTGTTCTATCTCTTTTTGTTCATGATGTATTCTCCATTACATACAGTTCAACTTGTTTTTCACAGAAACAACAACCTCTCTCTGTCACGGCATTATCCTTTTATTCATGCTCTCATTCATGGTTACATTCCCATCTCCAATGCTCAAGTTGGCCATCTCAGAACACGCATTTCAGGAATCTCAGAACACTCATTTCGAGAAACTCAGAACACTCAAGAGCCATGATTCCAATGCTCAGGAATGAATGATTCAGCCACTCAGGAACGATGATTCAGTTAGTGTAACTGAATCCTAATTGATCAAGAAATCACAAGATGAAACAATAACCCTTTGATCAGATTTGGTTTGATCAGCGCTGTCGGATTATATCTTATTTAAATCTCTTATCTCACATGACCAATGGCGGTGACCAGATGCTAGGCTTAATGAGCGCTTATCAATTCAATGGTCACAATTCAATCTCCTAAAATGGACGACTTTCGTAACTTAGGCATTTCACCCTTCAGAACTTTTGGGTTTGAAACCTTTCAAAACTTCTGAATCAGATTTCTCGAAGAGATCGGATGGTTTACGTTTATTTCGCAGAAACGGATCAATCGCCGGATTTGATTCTTACAAGGCTTCATCTGATAGCCAGGACTTAATCAAACATTGAGATGGATGGCCACCTTTTATGCTATCCTTCCACTGTATCTTGATCAATGGTTGAGAGTGCACCCGACATCAGATCGATAGTCGAGATCTCCTTCGGGTCTCCGGACTTCATAGATTTCAACTTTCGCTATCCTTCCACTGGAGTAGATCAATAGATGAGAATACACCTGAAGTGATATTTTAGATCAGATGACTCATGTCCTTGCTGATGTGGTCTGTTGATGTGGTCTACCACATATGTCCTTTGCTGACATGGTCTGCCACATGTCCTTTGTCGACGTGGTCTGCCACATGTCCTTGTGGACGAGGTTTGCTGACGTACTCTGTTGACATAGATCTTACTGATATAATGGTCATCGTATGTTCTCTAGATCCGATGGTCCTTATTCATTTCAGATTTCCGGCTCTCTGGCCTTTGGGTTTTTCAAATATCAAACTGAAAAATCTGAAGGGAGATTTTTTTGAAGCTTAACCTCCTCGCATCTTTAGATCCGAAGTGAATGATGTTCGTCGATCATGTTCTTAGATCGATGGCTCAATCTATCTATGGTGCATATTTTCTAGCTTATCTTGTCCTTCCACTTGAAAATGATCTGACGGCTGATGAAAATTCACATTACGGGAATTTCAAATCTCAAACTCTCTGGAGAGTAACATCCTCGCCTCTTTATATTCAAAGTGAATGATTTCCATCGATCATGTTCTTAGATCGAAGGCTCAATCTATCTACGGTGGAGATTTTCTAGCTTATCATGTCCTTCCACTTGCAATGATCTGGTGGCTGACGGGTATTCGGATAATCGAACTCTCAGCCCTTTTACCTTATCATGTCCTTCCCCTAAAATGTGATCCAACGGTCATGAAGACACTCAAAGCATATCAATGATCAAGGATGATTATGGAACCATAACCTGCGAGTGATTTAACTAGTCACCAAAACTCCGCAATTTGAAGTTGTGCATCGTTGGTGAGTCAACCACAATCATCAATCTTCGAGGCTATAAGATCTGACGGTCCTAAGTAATTGCGGGATTGGAAATAGCACGATCTTTAATTCTCCTTTCGTTCTCTGCAATCTATCCCTACCGTTGATCTGGCGATTACACATCTGATGGTCACAACTCAATCTAACTTAATCTAGTCTCTTGTTGGATCAACCACAGTCGTTGATATCCTAGTCTACAAGATCTGGAGATCTAGACCAATTGCAGGATTAGAACTAGCAAGTTGTTTAATTCTCCTTCCGATCTCCGCAATCTATACCTGTCGTTGATCTGGCGATTGTGCATCCGACGGTCACGACTTGATATGACTTAAACTGATTGTTTGTTGGATCAACCACAATCATTGATATTCGAGTCTATGAGATCTGACGATCCAAATTGATTGCAGGATTAGAACTAGCAAGTTGTTTAATTCTCCTTTCACTCCCCGCAATTCATCCATGCCATTGATCTGGCTTGCAGATTTGATGGTCATGATCCTCCAATGATCCTTAAGCCCATGGTCACTCATATGATCGACATCCATAAAATGAGATGATCAACATGGTCGATTTCTTGATCGGACGGCTATTGAGGCTTCTCACCCTGAGCTTACATTTTTCCTTCCGAGCTTTGATCTTTATGTATTGTTCACTCCTCCTCCTGAGCTTATGATTTTCATGTTTTCCATCGTCATTTTTGTTCTTGCCATCAATGACAAGCACACTCTTCCTGTAAAATATGTCAACAATCTCCCCCTTTGGCATTGATGGCAACCCTGAAACGTTGCACTATTCTTCTTAGACCTCCAACTATAGCATCTAGACAAGACCTTTTCTCCCCCTTTGTCATTAATGTCAAAGAAAACATGCTCCCCTAAGTTGTTGTAGTACTTTTTGGAGGTATCAGATATTCAACCAACACATTCTCCCCCTTACAGGATGGACTCTCTTAGGTGAGAGAAGGGATGACACCCAGTTTCTGGAGATATTCAAATGGTGTCTTGGCTAGGGGTTTAGTAAATATGTCTGCAATTTCTTCTATGGTTGGAATGTAATGAACCTGAACAATCTGATTGGTGACCTGCCCTCTCAAAAAATGGTATTTTATGGGGATTTGCTTGGTCTTGGAGTGGAATATAGGATTCTTTGAGACGCTAATTGCACTAGTATTATCACAATGAATTGGGATCGGTGCAATATAATTTACCTCCAAGTATGCAAGTGTCTGAATCATCCATAGTACTTGGGTACAACAAGTGGTAGCTGCTATGTATTCAGCTTCAGTGGTCGATAAGGAAATGGAACCTTGCTTCTTACTCAACCATGTTATAAGAGAATCTCCTAAGAAGAATGCACCTCCACTCGTGTTTTTCCTTTCATCCATGCAGTTAGCCCAATTACCATCTGAATAGACTGATAATTGAAAATTTTGATTCCTAGGATACCATGGTCCACAGTTCATTGTTTCTTTCAAATATCTGAATATTGTTTTGACAGCTAGAAAATGACTTTGTTTAGGTGCAGACTGATACCTTCCTACCACTCCAACAGCATGCATTATGTCTAGACGAGATGTTATGATGTACAAAAGACTTCCTAACATAGAACTATATGAACTTTGATCAACATTAGGTGAGTCATCATCCTTGCTTAACTTGCATCCAGTGACCATAGGTGTGCTCACAGGTTTAGAATCTTCCATTTGAAACCTTTTTAATATTTCTCTTAGATATTTTTCCTGAGAAAGAAATATTTCTTCAGACCTCTGAGTAATTTGCAAACCAAGAAAAAATGGCAGTTCCCCTATCATAGACATTTCAAATTCAGACTGCATGGCAAAAGAAAACCATTGTACCAATGAAGCATTATTACTTCCGAAGATGATGTCATCTACATAGACCAACACAATGAGCAAATCATTACCCTTTGTTTTGATATATAGATTGTTGTCAATTGTTTCTCTCTTGAACCCTTTGTCTTGAAGATACTTATTCAGTCTGTGATACCAAGCACGAGGAGCTTGTTTCAACCCATATAAGGCTTTCTTCAGCTTGCAGACAAAGTCAGGATTATCTGTTAGGGAAAATCCTTCAGGTTGTTCCATATATACTTATTCTTCTATATCTCCATTAAGAAATGTTGATTTAACATCCATCTGATATACTTCAAAGTTCTTATGACATTCATAGGCAAGAAACATTATGATGGCTTTCAATCTTGCAACTAGTGCAAAGGTTTCATCAAAATCTTGTCCTTCAATCTTTGCATAGCCCTTACAGACCAATATTGCTTTGTTCCTGACAACTTGTCCCTGCTCATTCAATTTATTCTTAAATATCCATTTGGAAACTATGACATTTTTACCTTTAGGTCTAGGAACCATCTCCCAAGTATTGTTTTTCTCAATCTCGTCAAGTTCATCATTCATGGCTTTAACCCAATGGTCATCTTTGTTGGTTGCATTAAAGTCTTTAGGTTCGAGAAAAGACAGAAGGGAAATCTAATATTGCTCTGAGACATTATTCAACTGCTTTCTTGTCCAAATTCCTTGGTTTAGATCACCAACTATCTGATGTTCAGGATGATTCTTCCTAATAACTCTAGAGGGTGTCTTTGTCTTGATCTCCTGGTTTGAGTCCTGCAAAGTATTTGTATCTAAATCAGAGTCTTCTCCTTCTGATTCTTGGACCTATTCATCTTCAACTTCAGTTGTGTCCTCTGTAGCAGACTCAATAATGCTCACCTCTCTTACTGGGACTCCTTCGTCAACCTTTAAATCAATGAAATCAACTAATTTATGCAATCTTTTATTAAAGCATATATATCCTTTACTATTGGTAGCATATCCTAAGAAGATGCCTTCATCAACCCTGTAACCATACTTGTCAAGGTTTTCATTATTATTCTTTATGTAGCACTTACTCCCAAAGACCTTGAAGTGTTTGATTGAAGCAGGTCTTCCATACCACAGTTCATAAGGTGTCTTGTCACTGTGTGGTGTGAGGTGGGATTTGTTAAGAATATGGACTATTGTGTGTATTCTTCTACCCAGTAGGTTTGACCAATGTTCTTCTCATTCATCATTGACCTGGCCACTTGTTGAACTGTTCTGTTTTTCCTCTCAACTACTCCATTTTTTTGTGGAGTTCCTGGGATTGTGTATTCTCTCTTGATCCCATGTTTATCACAGAATTGCTTGAAATCACTTGACACAAATTCTCCTCTTCTGTCTGATCTTACTACCTTTAGCCTGTTGCATGTTTGATTCTTAGTTAAAGCCTTAAATATTTTAAATTTCTCAAATGCTTCAGCTTTTTCTTTGAGAAAAGCAACCCAAGTGAGTCTGGAGTAATCATCAATGATTAGCATGAAGTAGTTTTCCTTCCCCGTGCCTTCCTGTCTTGATGGCCCACATAAGTTCATATGAACTAATTGGAGTGGTTTCTTGGTTGAAGTAGAGCTCTTGGATTTAAACTGAGTCCTGGTTAGCTTTCCCACTTGGCAGGGTTTACACACAGAATCTTGTGTCTTTGATATTCTTGGAAGATATTTTAATGCCTCAAGATTTTTGAGCCTGATTAAGTGGTCAAAGTTTAGATGTCCAAGTCTCCTATTCCATAACCATATTTCATCATGTTTGCTTAGATGACACTCTTATCTATCTTCTTTCAACAAATATACATTATTATCTGTCCTTATGCCTTTAGCCACCACTTGTCATGAGTTTACATACTTTATCTTACAATCTTTATAAGTGAACACCACTTCACATCCTCTGTCACACATTTGACTTACACTGAGAAAGTTATGTTTCATCCCATATACAAGCATAACATCTTGGGATTTTCCTTTACCATTACTCAAACTCACCATCCCTTTACCTTTGATTTTACCTGGTTCATCATTTCCAAAGGTCACATTTCATGTTTTACTTTTACTTATAGACAAAAACTTATCCTTGTCTCCAGTCATGTGTTTGGAACATCCAATGTCTATATACCATGGGTCTTTTTGTTTTTGAGCTTAAAGTACTAACCCACATTTTTCACTATCTTTCTTTTTCCATGTGTTGGCATTTCTAGCTAAGGGTTTTATCCTTTGATATGCTTTGTAATCCTTTAGATGATAGTTTGCAGTTTTGTGGCCGAAGTTATGACAGTTATAGCATTCGAGTTCATTGTTCAATAGGTCAAAGTGACTAGTGAAACTTTGTCTACTCATTCGTTGTTTGGTTCTATGTTGCAAAGATTGTTTATTTCTTGATCTCCTCAGTTGCATGTTTCTAAACTTAATTTGACAATTTGCAATCTTATGACCAAAATTAGAGCAATAAAAATAGTAACCATGGAATAAATTTTAGTACCTGAAGGATGGCCTTCTTCTTGGAATTTTTTGCTCCATCTTATGATATCTTTGTTCTTGATCAAGGATCATCTTTTCTTTATTAGCTTCTGGTGGCAGAGTACTCACATGGTCTGATTGTCTGCTAACTTGGAACTTGATCATATTTACTGGCTCTTTTCTTTCTGGTTGTTTGCTGCTTGAACCACTTACATAACCTAAACCAGTCTTCAACAAAGGAGATCTTTGTTTGCTTAGAATGTCGTTTAGTTCTGTTGAGGCTTTAATGCTTGGAAGATTTTGGAGATACAAGGCTTTAAACTTCTCTATCTCTTTTCTAGTTTTTACTGCCTCTTCTTCCAAGGCTTCACATCTTGCCTTCTTCTCTGATAATTGTTGTTTCAGAATGTCCTCTATTTTCTTTGCCTCTTCTAATTCCACTTTTAGAAGGGAAAAGTCTTCAACAGGTTTTTTACTGTCTTTCTTGAATTGTATCAGCAATTGTTTTTGCTTTCTCTTCTTAAGTCTGAGTCTTTCAATCTCTTCCAAAGCATTGATCAGCTCTCCTTCCAAGTCAACCACGGATTATTCATTATTAACATCACTTCCTATGATTTTATTATCATAATTCTCTTTGGCCATAAGCATAAATTCATTAACCTTATCTTCACAAGAAGAATCAATATCTGTGTCTCTTGAAGAGTCATCATTGTTTACACATAAACTTGTCTTTTTACCAAATCTCTTGAATTTGTACTTCTCTTCACCTTCAGAGTTCTGGTCCTTCTTCTTGTGTGGACACTTATATGCAAAGTGACCTATCTTTCCATAGTTAAAACATTTTAAGGGAAACTTGCCTTGGTACTTGCCTGATCCTTTCTTTAGTTTTCTCACAAATTTTGCTTCAATTTCATCAGGTTCAGAATCCTCATTCTCATATTCTTTAAATGATGCTTCTCTAGAGGTGGGTTTATCTTTACCTATCCTCATTTCATATGCAATCAACGTTCCTAGAAGTTGATCAAAAGGCATATTTTTTAGATCATTAAGTTCTTCTATAGCAGAGAACTTTGGGTTGAACCTATCTGGTAGAGATCTCAAAATTTTTTGAACTAAAGTGGCTTCCTCAATTTTTTCCCCAAGTACTTTCATTGAATTTACTAGTTCTTCAACTCTCAGAAAGTACTTCCCAATAGTTTCATCCTCTTTCATCTTTAGCTATTCAAAATGTAGTCTGTAGGTTTGAAGCTTGGTATCCTTTCCCTTCTCATTACTTTCATAACTGCTAATGAGTTTGTCCCACATTTCTTTGGCAGATTCTAAGTGCATAACTTTTACAAATTCGTCTTCTGCAAGCCCACTCATAATAGCATTCATAGCCTTAGCGTTGAAGATGAATTCTAGCTTGTCATCCTTAGAAGCTAGTACAACTAGCTTTACATAACCAGTCTCTACCACATCCCATACATCTGCACTTAAAGCCATTATGTAGGTTCTCATCCTAACATTCCAGAAGGCAAAGTTTGTTCCATTGAACAGGGGGGCCTTATTGGTTGAATTTCCTTCATGGCTAGTCATGTTTAAGCTTTAGGATCTACCCTTAGATAAAAGTAACCCGCTATGATACCAATTGTTAGGAAACTGAGAGGGGGNTTGTTACTATGCTTAAACAATTATACCTATTTTAAACTCATTATAGAACACTTAATGATGATCACAATAATTCAGGGAAGTAAGCAATAAAGTATTCAACATCAATCACACACATGAAGTATACGGAGACAGACATTCCTGAGGAAACTCATAAAGGGAGAAAACATATTCTTCTTAATATGATAAGTAGTATTTATACTATGTAAATTATCATTCTTATGAGCACCCACTCTTTGTGAGGCTACCACCTATGTTTTACAAGCTGCAAATTGTTGAGAACACCAACTCTCTGGTTTCTCTAGCACCCACTAGAAGGAAGCAACAACTCCCTGAGTGTTCCAGCACCAAATGGATGGAAGCACCAACTTCCAGTCACACAGGCACCAACCTGTGTAACAGAGAACAATCGTTCTCCCTTGCACCACCCTGCCACCCTGGTTTCTTTGGCTGCCACCAAATGGAAGCTACAACTCCATGTGTTCAAGCACCCACTTGAAACTCTGAGGACAACGGTCCTCCCTAGAACCTCCCTACCACCCTTAGATATAAATATTTGTTACTAAAATTCATTACAGTGATATAGTATTAATCAATGGCTTACCAGTCTCATCACTATTATGCTACACTACTCTGCTATGCCTGCATCAGTTTCTTCCTTCTGGCATCTTCTTGCACTTTCTAATCTTCTGCTCTATCTCTGCTTGCGCACCTCAGATTTTTCTTCCTCTCTCAGATTATGCTTCATTGTTCTATCTCTTTATGTTCATGTTGTATTCTCCATTACATACAGTTCAACTTGTTTTTCACAAAAACAACAACCTCTCTCTATCACAGCATTATCCTTTTATTCATGCTCTCATTCACCATTACACTCCCATCTCCAACGCTCAAGTCAGCCATCTCAGAAAACTAATTTCAAGAATCTCAGAACACTCATTTCGGGAAAATCATAACACTCAAGAGCCATGATTCCAATGCTCAGGAACAAATGATTCAGCCGCTTAGGAACGATGACTCAGATAGTGTAACTGAATCCTAACTAATCAAGAAACCACAAGATGAAACAGTAACCCTTCAATCAGATTCGGTTTGATCAGCATCGTCAGATTATATCTTATTTAAATCTCTTATCTCACATGGCCAATGGTGGTGACCAAATGCTAGGCTTAACGAGCACTTGAGCGCTGATCAATTCAATGGTCACGATTCAATCTTTTGAAATGGACCAATGTCGTAAATTTAGCATTTTTCCCTTCCGAACCTTTGGGTTTAAAACCTTTCAAAACTTTCGAATCAGATTTCCCGAAGAGATCGGTCGGTTTACGTTTATTTCACGAAAATGGATCAATCATCAGATTTGATTCTTACAAGGCTTAATCTGACGGGCAGGACTTAATCAACCATTGAGATGGATGGCCACCTTCTACTCTGGGCCTTTGGCTATTATACTTACGCTATCCATCCACTGTATCTTGATCAATGGTTGAGAGTGCACCTGACATCAGATCGACGATCGAGATCTCCTTCAGGGCTCCGGACTTCGGAGATTTCAACTCACGTTATCCTTCCACTGGAGTAGATCAACGGATGAGAATACACCCGAAGTGATCTTTCAAATCGGACGACTCGTTTTCTTGCTGACGTGGTCTGCCACATATGTCCTTTGTTGACGTGGTCTGCCACATGTCCATGTCGACGTGGTCTACCACATGTCCTTGTGGATGAGGTTTGTTGACGTACTCTACTAACGTAGATCTCCCTAATCTAACAGTCATCGTATGTTCTCCAGATCCGATGGTCCTTATTCATTTCAAATTTTTGGCTCTCTGGCCTTCAAGTTTCTCAAATATCAAACTCAAAAATATGAAGTGAGATTTTTCTGGAGCTTAACCTCCTCGCATCTTTAGATCCGAAGTGAATGATGTTCGTCAATCATGTTATTAGATCGATGGCTCGATCTATCTGTGGTGCATATTTTCTATGTTATCATGTCCTTCCACTTGAAAATGATCTGACGGCTAACGAAAATTCACATTTCGGGAATTTCAAATCTCAAACTTTCCGGAACGTAACCTCCTTGCCTCTTTATATATGAAGTGAATGATGTTCGTCGATCATGTTCTTAGATTGATGGCTCGATCTATCTACGGTGCAGTTTTTCTAGATTATCATGTCCTTCCACTTGAAATGATCTGACCGCTGATGGGTATTCGGATAATCGAACTCTCGGCCCTTTTACCTTATCCTATCCTTCCACTAAAATGTGATCCAATGGTCATGAAGACACTCGAAACAGATCAACGATCAAGGATGATTGTGGAACCATAACCTGTGAGTGATTTAACTCATCACCAAAACTCTGCAATTTGAAGTTGTGTGTCATTGGTGAGTCAACCACAATCATCGATCTTCAAGACTATAAGATCTTACAGTCCTAAGTAATTGCAGGATTGGAAATAGCACGATCTTTAATTCTCCTTTCATTCTTCGCAATCTATCCCTGTCGTTGATCTAGCGATTGTGCATCCAACTATCACAACTCAATCCGACTTAATCTGATCGCTTGTTGGATCAACCACAGTCGTCGATATCCTAGTCTACAATATCTAACGATCTAGACCAATTACGGGATTGGAACTAGCGAGTCTTTTAATTCTCCTTCTGATCTCCGCAATCTATCCATGTCGTTGATCTTGCGATTGTGCATCTAACGGTCACGACTTGATATGACTTAAATTGATTGTTTTTTGGATCAACCACAATCATTGATATTTGAGTCTATGAGATCTGACGATCCAGACTGATTGCGGGATTAGAACTAGCGAGTCATTTAATTTTCTTTTTTCTCCCCGCAATTCATCCATGTCGTTGATCTGGCTTGCAGATTCGATTGTCACGATCCTCCAACGATCCTTAAGCCCATGGTCACTCATATGACCGATGTTAGTAAAATGAGACGATCAACATGGTCGATTTCTTGATCAGACAACTGCTGAGGCCTCTCACCCTGAGCTTATGCTTTTCCTTCCGAGCTTTGATCTCTACGTATTGTTAGCTCCTCCTCATGAGCTTATGCTTTTCCTGTTTTCCATCATCGTTGTTGTTCTTTCCATCAATGACAAGCACACTCTTCGTATAAAATATGCCAACATCTTTGACCTCAGAGTAAATCTCAAACTAATTTTTTCTCAAGACTTGGTGAAGTTCACCAAAAATCAAGTAGAAGCATCATGTTTGTTCAAGGGATCAACCATGCTAAAATTAAAAGGAATTAAAGGCCTAATTATAGTTGGATATTCCTCTATCATAATCCAACAAATGTGAAATTGGGCTCTATCTCAAAAGCCAATCCTCTATATTGATTAAAAGAGTTCAAGGGGTAGTGAGAAGTGTCTAATTTATAGAATTTTATTAGGTGTTGATAATATTGAACAACCTAGTGTATACAATGGAAAAATAAAGGGGCTTCATTAAATGAAGGATTGTTAAGTCTAAATTGGGGGATCCCTTTTAAATCATATCTCCCATGAATGCAAGTTTGCCAAAAGTTATAAGTTGCATGTCTTCAATATCAATGGACAAGTGGCACAAAGATTCATGGGTGACAAGATGGGAATTAACCATAAACTACCCCTTCATACCTATCTCACACTTCTACATGTATGGTGGAGGAGCGATCATTAAGGGTGATTTAATGGAGTTGGTAATAAAGACGGGATTTTATCGTAGAGAAGTTCTAGTTTTTTCTTGCATAGGTGGATGTTTAACCTTATTATTTTGAAAACCAACCCTCGGTTTGCTCTACTTCTCATTTGGCAAAGGGCTCTGTGGCCTTGGTCTATCTTATTACTCTTGAGGGGTTGGGGTTGAGCGAGAGGTTTTAGGTTCAATTAGTATTAGATGCTCTTAGCTTGGAGATTTCTTGGGAACTTTGGTAGTCTTGAAAATGTGACCTTCTCAACATATCTAAGCATTATGGAGGGTCATAGGCATGCACATCAGTGTATCCCCTGCAAATTTCTTGATTTGTTTCAATGCTAGAGGAGGAGTGCTAGGAAAATTAAGGATCTCCAAGTAAATTCTTCTCATTTCAATAGCAAATTGTTGTCTCATCTTGATACTTAAAAGGCCAAAATGTTTAATTATCAACTATTGTGGAACGTCAAAGTTAACAGATAGAGAAAATGGAAGAAAATTTCAACATGTTATATGAATTGGTTTTAGGTCTTACCAGGAGCTCTCACTATTTAGCTTATTTTCCAAAAATTTCCATTAAATCAGCCATAGTAGTTAAGGATGAAGAAACAGTTCTACAAATGCACAAAGACATTGCAAATGAGAATATAGTATTGGGGTTCACTCTTCAGGTAGATTTTCAAAAAAAATCCCTTACTAAGCATGTTTTCTTTTAAACTTAAATTTTATATATTTTTCCAAATTGTTTTAAGTTTAAAACTCAATTCATTATGCTATATACCAGAAAAAAATTTAGCTATATTTTTAGAACTATAAAAATTGTCCAATTAAATACCAACAAACTTTTTAACTATATTTTTAAAACTATAAAAATTGTCCAATTGTTATTGAAAATTTAAATATATTTAAAACTATAAGATCAAATATTTTTTTATTTTTATATTAATTAATAGTAAAATGTTCCCCGGATGGGGTGACACGACATGAAGAGTCACTGACACCTGGGCAATCACTAAATGTGGGCCTAAATGCGGATGGCAGCTTCCCACGCTCTAGCATTTACAGTGGGAGCAGGCCATCGCAGAGCTTACTTGACGGCGAGGCTCCCTCGAGCGGTAATTCATTGTTCCTGCGAGTTCAGTCCGATCACTTCAATGGAGGATCCGGAAGGACAGATTGCAATGAAGGTTAGTTATGAGCTTCTTTCCGAGCCGGGCAGGGGAGATTTAACTATGTCATTTGTTTACCATTCCTTCACTCCTACTATGCGCTTCAGTGAGGGCTCTTTGTTAGTTAGAGCAGTTTGGGTTTCGCCCTGGCTGTTGTTCTGGTCCAGGACGTTCAGACTTACACAGTGTTGCTCTGGTCCAGACTATTCAGTCTTGCGTTGTGGAATTGGCACACACGACCCGGTCTCAATGGTTCGCGAGCGTGCCAGGTCTCGCAGGGGCTCGGCTTGGGAAGCTCACAGAGCGCAACGCCAAAGAAAGCAGCAGCTGGAGCGAGCTCTGACTATGGCATCCTCAATTCTTCGCAGACG
>SNQJ01S0241632.1:0-13455 GCA_010110895.2 Picea sitchensis
AATCCATTACACTTACACCTAGGGCTTCTAGATCCACTTTCTATTTAGACACCTAAATTTAATTACCTAAATATGGTGGTCAAATGTGTAGAGATGTTCTATATTCATGGATATGTAGCCTTGCTGCCTACTTGCAAACCTTCCCAAAGATGATATAAGAGAATATCCTCCTTCTTGCAAGTAACCATTTAAATGGAATTGCCTAAGCATAGTGTTATTATCACCAAAATTCTATAAAGATATATGTGGGGGTCATCAAAGAATAATATACCAACAACACTCTTACATGCATTACTACATGGGATGCATTGTGCTAGACCTTGAGAAGGAATTTTTATTCTCCGGTTTATTTATCTAATTGAATGTGCAAGATGGCCTATCTCTCTTGACTGGAGAGAGTGATAATCACTCTTCACAGAGCTTAAAATAGTCTCTTATCACAACAAGCTGAAGGTGTTTAGATGGGGAATCCTAGAAGGAGGCTTAACCTCTTGTGCAAGACTCAAAACTGCATTTTGTCTTACCCAGTCAGACCATTTCCTTCCATAGAAAATCGGAAGGAATGTCGTAATCTTTCATCTCTTTTGGATATGATCTGGTGTGGATCATACCTTCTTCCCTATAACTGGAAATGAACAGAATGGTGTGCAGATGGTGTACAGTTGAGCTGCAAGTGGAAAACAGTGGTCGCGACAGGGTCCTAACGGTTCCAGTATTCAAAAAGTAATAAACCAAATGAAATAAATCGATCGAAAACCTTTATACATTTAAAAATTTGTGGGGGTGTGAGAAAATGGTTTCAAGGCAATCCAACTTTCGTTTCACAATGCGCCCGATGATTCCATGTATGCTCGAGAGAAAATCATGGTTTGAATTGCGGGACCGCTTTTTGGTATTATACTCCGTGCAAATTCAACCTCTGCAACTGTTCCTGACCGTTGATCTCGAAGGATAATGATCAATGACATTTCGGGGCCTATAAACTTGCATATTCCGCCAGATTTAACTTTTCCCTGCCATATTTAGACCTTCTCTTATTTTATCTGGTTTCCAAACCCATTAGCTGAAGGGAAAGAGCTCATTTTTTTTTAAAACACCTACAGGTCGTCGGTCTTCCGACATCCGTAACGTCGGTGACATGGCGTCCTTGTCGTTGGTATATATCTGACCATTGCTCCACCGATGTTTCCAGCCGTCATGCTTCTGACGTCCCTAACATCGGTCACATGACGTCCTTGTTGTTGGTATATAACTGACCATCTCTGCACCAATGTTACCAGCCTTCGGTCTTCTGACATCCGATTTCATCGGTCACTTGGTGTCCTTGTCATTGGTATATAGCTGGTCATCGCTCCACCGACGTTTCCATCCGTCGGTCTTTCGATGTCTCTAACATCGGTCACATGGCGTCCTTCTCATTGGTATATAGTTGACTGTCTCTCCACTGACTTTGCTAGTTGTCGGTCTTCCGATGTCCCTAACGTCGGTCACATGGCATCCACGTTGTAGAGACCGACGAAATGGGACAATGGAATTTTGATGTCTCTGGTGTCACTGTAGTGACGACTATATGGGGTTTGGACAGTCAAATTCGAGATGACACGTGTCCACATTAAATGTCGCAATAGAGACGATACCTATGGCATCATAAAAATGATTTCATGTGAAACGACGTTTGAGGGGGTCTGTTGTTTGTCATTCTCTCGACAATACAAAGTGACAATTGCGTCGAACATGCCCTCAGAATTTGACCCAAATGTACTAGTGGGAGATTATGTGTGTTAAGTTAGATGGTTATTTTTGTTAGCCTAATAAAGCTATAGTTCTAGAAGTCTAATTAGGAATTAGTTTATTCTAGCATATTTTTCAATATGATATTTAGTTTAATATGTAAAAGACACCTATCATATTCATATGATTATGTGATTGGTTTTTCTTCCAGAGTTTAGCATAGTTTTGGGCTATATAAACTAGCTCTTTTTCATGTCAGGTACATAGACTTTATGCACTCACTATCTTTGTAACTCCGTTTTTCTTTATTTAATAAAATTACGTGTCTAAGACACTTTGTCAACATTGGTATGAGAGATATGTTAAAAAATGTTCTCAAAGAATTGGTGATGGATTGAGGATGCAAAGAATACTCCACAACATCAACCAAAAACTCTTCAAGCTCAAGGACAATAGTACTAGTGTAACTCTTTTGTCAATTTGATAAGAAAAAATTTAGTTAATAATTGCAAAAAATTTCAAAATCAAATTGTTGATTTTTTCAAATCTAATATTCATTTTATTGTTGATTAAAATTATATAGCTATTTTTGTTTTTTATGGTCATAGATATGTAATTTGTCATATGTAAATCAATAGTGAAAGTTTGCAAATCTTAAGATAACAACATAGATCTGTTATAAATCTGCGTTTTTTTAGATCTTAAGAAGGTGTAGATTCAAGATTCTTCTCGGAAAATTGAAGGTAAATGGAGGAATGCTTTCCCTTTCCATGTTTCTGAATCCTCAAGCTTAATCTCTCACCTCTCCTTGCAAAATCCCAAGTGGGATTCATCACGCCAATGGGAAGAAGAAGTCAAGAGTATTAAACTTTGCAACACGAACAACAAGCAACGAAGCACCTCTAGCGAGGGATTATTTGCTAAATCAGATTGTAAGTGAGGACACTTCTAAAAACATAAATGCCACAAACCAAGATCATGACGTGAATTTCATGCCATTCCTGTTGTTTTACTTCATACACTTGGCCCTTCCAAAGATCACGGGGATCCCAACTCTCCGTTTCTATCTCCATGTATAGAATATATTCCATCATACAATTAATATCTATTGCATTTGGTTCAATGAACTCCAACAGATCCACATCCTCTCAATGCTGTCAATCAATGCCTAGAAAAATCACATCAGATTTTCTCAATCACACATTGAGTCCAGCTCTTAAATCCTCCATCATCTTGTGCACACACCCTTTCAAGGAAATACTTGACTATATTTGAGCAACAAAGGTGGCAAAGAGTCATTCAAGAATTACCATCTACATGATAGGTGGCATCACAAAGATTATTTCTTTAATCGATGAGAAAAATATCATTTTTTAACTCTTAAATTGACAAAGAAATTTTAATTAAATAGTAAATAACAATTTCAAGTGCATCCACTCAATGAGGAAAAAAAAAGGATATAGGAAACATGTAAGAGTAAATATAGGAGAAGAGGTTGCCCGATGTGATGAATAATCTTTATTTGTAGTTTTAAATAAAAGAATTACTTCTGCATAGAGTGACACAAGGGCGGGTGAATAATATTCAATTAGTAATTGAATAATTAGTATTTTTCATGAAATAGACAAATTGCATGAGTCTAAAGAACTATATAAGAAAGGAGGATTAGGTTTAAGAGCTAACCTTTTTGCACCCTAATGTTGGATGTATTTCATAATACTCAATTTTTCTTGGTGAGATGGTGTTGAATTTGGTCTCAATATCTGTGTATCTACTTTGGAGGTGGGGACCTCATATGATTTAGATGAGCTACACAATCTGAATTGCTAGTTTTTGAACTCTTCTCATACAACTTATTGCAACTCAGGGGTCATTGTGTTAGGATGTTTATCCACTTAGGAGTTAGTTAAAATCAACTTGGTCTAATGTGTCTTTAGGTAAAAGTGTGTTTTTTAAATTGCATTAGTATGCATTTGTAGTTATGTAATCTGATGGTCATGCTATGTTCTAGACATAGAGTTACCCAACGACTCATATTCTCCTTGATCTTAATGACTATATTGATCCATGACCTAACATCCAATTGGTTCATGATATTTATTTAAAGAGAATAGAAGGTCATTTTCTAATGATCGATTGTGAGTAACTCTCTTGTAAAATATTTTTCTTTTGCATTAATATATTTTCTCAGGTGGCCACGTTGGTTGGGGCCATGCATTATTTCCCTCTTCAAGGGTTTAAACCACATAAAAACGTTAGTGTTATGATCTTCAATATAATTGTATGAGTAGTTTCTTAAGGTGTCCATCCTATGTGAGAATACCTTTTTTTGTTGAACAAGGTATCATAGTCCATTTGAATACATTCTCTCATTGTAGATCAAGATTCAAATCCATTTTTCTGCATTTCTGGGTTATGCTATTTCTACATATTTATGGGATGGAAGGATTGTTCCATTGCATATGGAGTGCATATTTTAGTTAAAAATTCTTGTCATTTCACTTGAAAATGTCTCCATTTGCTTAAGATACAATCATTTTTTCCACATTCGAAGGTATAAAGTTTGAATACACCCTTTAATTTTTTTTGATAGAGTTAATATTTCAGTTTTATGTTTTTATTCCCAATGTGCTACTCTATGAACTAGTCTGCATATTATCTTTGTCATGTGGTTTGTGTGATATCAACAAATTAGAAATATAACATAAAATATTTTATTTTCTGCATATGTTCTTTTCTCTATTCTTTATGAGAGCTTGAAAAATAAAAAAACATAGAGAAAAATTGCATTTTTCAAGTAAGCTAACAAAGATCTAACCCCACTATTGTTGAGATTCATAATTTTTTTTTCAAATTTCACTTGTTTTTGTGTGCAGTCACGTTGAATTTTTTTGCAGGAAAAAACAATGGTTTTTGAGGTAAGCACATACTTCGAGGAAAAAAGTAAAAAAAAGAAGGAATAAATGCCCCCTCCATCATATTTGATATACATTTTTGAATAGCTCACTTGGTTGAAAGTTTATTTAATAAGAGGTCTCGAGTTCAAGTATTTTTTTTTAAGTTTCTTTTTGAAAAATTTCATGCAACCTTGAGTTAACTCATACTTTATTGTAAAGTGCATTTCACTTAAGTTATAAAAGTGAACCACTATAAAGTAAATTTAATATTATTTTTTCTAAGTTACTTTTTGCATACAATTTTAATTTATAAAGTAATTTCATTGTAAAAGTGATTCTCACTTATTCTATAAAAGCGGGTCATTTCATAAGTAACTTATTTGTAAAAGTGAGTTTAAAGGAAAAATTAAGAGGGGATTGTTTTTTCTTAGCTACCTCATTGTGCATCGATCACCAAGTGAGCCAACTTCTTCGTACCACATGGTGCTTTCGTTACTGTTTATGCCTTTTTAAAAAATGGCATAAATTTCACATTAGAAGTTCATTTTTAGTGTTGTTTTTTTGAAACAACCTATGTTTTTGAGACATTTCCATATAAATAGTCAGTTTAATCTTTTGAAACCATATTACATGCATATTTTAATATGGCCACTCTAAGTGATCTTTTTCTTACTATTAGCAACTAATTCTCATGGAAATTCCATATGGAGGATGTACTAAGAAGTAAAGGATTGTATCAAATTACCTCGGGAAAAGAAAAATCTCCCACTGATGCTAAAAATAAATACAAATGGGACAATAAATGATGAAGAATGTGTATTATTAAAAATTTCCATCTCTTTTGATTTATGGTTTCATATTCAAGGATTTGATGACCTAGATGAAGCTTGGGATAAGCTGAATAAGGTATTTTGTAAACACAATGTGATTTGAGCCCACCAACTGAAGAATCAAATAATTTCTTTTTAAGTCCTAATGATTTCTATTACGTTGAAGATTATTTATCTAAGTTCAAAACACTTAAGAATTTTACTTAAAGAATGTGAAATAGACATGAAGGATGACCGATATATATATATGCTATTCTTGATAATCTTGGTATTGCATATTCTATATTTGTATATACCTTTTGTGCCACCATAGATGCTCTAAGGGATTCTTATCAAGAACCCTCTCTTGAGTCTTTTTTTGATTCTTTGATTATAGAGAAAGATAATCTCTTGCAACTTGGAGTGATCATCACTATAGGTACATCTAACAAAGCCTTAGTTGATCAACCGAAAAATAAATCCAAGCATGCAAAGAAGAAACATCCTCATAACAACAAATAAAACAAGGGTCCCAAATCCCCTCAACCAGCTTCTACTCCCAATGGTGAGAAAGGACCAAAATAAAAAAGTAATAAGATTGACAAGCATTGCAATTTTTGTGGGCAATATGTTCATTTAGAGTCTACATGTTTTAAAAATAAGGAAGCCTTAGAAGTAACAAAGAAGAAGCACAACATCAACTTAAATCTTCTTCTTCTAACACTTTTTCTCATGAAAATGCACTTTATGCCTTTGGTTTCTCCTTCAATGCAACATCTACTTCTTCTTCTTATGAGTGGCTTATTGATTATATAGAATCTTATCATATGTTTTAAGACCCCTAAGGCCCTAAAACTCATTTATTTTTATTTTATTAGTTATGATTAGGTTGAATTAGTGGTAGGTTACATCATACTCACTTTATCTCCTATTTATAATAAAGGAGAATCATTTGTATAAGCATCTCATCATATCTTCTAAATTGGATATATTTTAAAAGGAGGTTTCCCCTTCAAACTAGACTATATTAATTGACTTCTTATCATTCTTAAGGTGTTGTATCATAACAATTGGTATTAGAGCATTGATCCTAGGGTTTTTTTGCTTTAAGCAAGTCATCTTGACATTTTTGCTAGAACTTGTTTTCTGGGACATTTGAAACAATGAAATTTGGAGGTTACTTAGGAGACATATTGTCTAGTAAAAATGTCAAGTTTTGGTTTTTTATGCTTTCGGATATATAGCCTATGGAAGATATGATTTTTGACTCGTCTTGAAATCAATTTTAAACAATTAATCTTGAAATTTTCACTACAACTTTTTTTTTTTCTGGGAAGTTTCAGATAGTGAAATTTTGTGGAGATTTAGGAGAAATGTTAAAGTATAGGTGGTCAAAATTTCAGGTTTTGGTTTGGCATACTTTCAAATATATAGTCCATAGAAGACAAGGTTTGTGACTAATCCTAAAATCAATTCTCTTGACATTTCCTTTATAATTTTTTTCAGTGAAGTTTCAAACTTTAAAATTTTCAGAATCCTGAGTTGACAAAGTGAAGAACATGTGAAAATGTTTTTTTTTTTGAACTTATTATATTTTATGATATATTTCTCATGGAAGTTAGGGTTTTTACAAAAGTTATTTTTTGGCAATTTTAAGAGTTTTTTTCCGTGGTTAACAAACTAATTTTTTATATATATATTTTTTAGAGATATGTTCTATCATATTTAAATAAAATATGATTTGTCATTACGCGGGTAAAACTGTGGTTGGGAAAGAAAACACATATAAAATGCACATGGTTTCACGTGGTTGGAAACCCGTGTAACCCTTATTGGTGCCCCTTCGAGTAGTACCACATTAGACAATACCTATAGCCAGAGTCTCACTTCCATGTACCTTTGGGTATATAGGAAGCCCCCTAGGTATACTCGAAACCATCCTTATATAAGATATTCAACTGTCTTGTTTCTATAGTACACTGAGAACAACACTTAGGCATACCACTCTCTAGTACCTGGGTAGTCAGGTAGTACATCTAAGGTCATGATTGAGCCTCCTTAGTACTATATAAGGGCCAAGTACTATTTTTGGACCCCACATGTATATCAAAGAGCTATATCACTTGACACTCTCTTGTCCTTAGGAACCAATAAATTTTTTCCATGGCTCCAAAGAAAGATCCAAAAATTACTTCACCAATTAAACCTCAAAAAATATCCTCCATGACTCATGAAGAAAATGAAGAGATACAAAACCAACTATCAAAATTGAATAGTCCAATTGACAAATTGAATGATAGGTCAATGGAAAAAGTTGATTTGATGAATACTCAAACATAAATGGAAAGGAAGATGACTGAAAATAAGAAAATAATGATGGAACAATTGGAACAAAAAATGGATGGAAAGTTGGAACAAATGGAACAAAAGATTATGGAAGCATTAAATGGTAGGTTCCCTAAAATTGATAAGGTGTCTAAAGGGAATCATGAAAATAAATGTAGTATTCAGGTTAGACAACTTTCCAATAATAAGAATTTTCCAGGGGGATTTAACTCCAATAATGGAGTTACTTATGGATGTTCTCCAAAATGAGTGAACCTTCCCAAGGTTGAATTAAGGAAGTTTGATGGAATAGAGGTTTTTACTTGGGTGAACCAAATAAAACAATATTTTTAACTACATAATATTATGGATGATAAGCAAAGCATTCACATAGAAAATTTGGACTTTGAGATAAAACCATATCAATGGTATTAATGAGTAGTTACAATAAACCCCCCTTCTTATCATTATACTTGGGTTTTATTTACAAGAGACTTAGAAGAACAATATGGGAATGTTTGGGAACAAGACCACTTCAGTCAATTGACAAGATTCAAGCACTTTGACATTAAAGATTATAATTCAAAATTTCAGGTATTTCCACAATGGTGGATAACATAAGTGATAAACATTTGTTGGAAGCTTACATGGGTGGATTAAAAGAAGACATTAAACATTAAATTTTCCTAAAACATCCTGAAAATATTATGGAAGCTATGCAATTTGCCTATTTTATTCAAGCCAAGAATAAAGCTACATACAAGTCTACCAATGGAGCATATGCAGAAAGTATAGATCATTTTGGGGTTCATAAGACAACTGTACCTCAACCTACTCAAATATCAAAGAGGGAAATGGAGGAAATAAGAGAAAAAGGACCATGCTTTGGTTGTAACAAAAATGGTGAAAAGGGAATAAATGCCAAGAATTTCTTCTTTTCACCTTGGAAAATAATAATGAAGAGGAAACAAAGGCATCTACACAAAGTAATGAAGAAGAACTTGTCAACTTAAAAGAGCAGAAAATAGAGGCATAAGTTGTGCACAACATTGATTCAGACAGGTGCAAAATATCTTTTCATGTATTGATAGTTTTGACAACACCTCAAACCCTAAATATTGTAGTTTATATTAAGAAGAAAAAGGTTATACTGCTCATTGACTCAGGTAGTACCCATAACTTCATTGATAAACGATTAGCAAAGAAAATCAATCATTTTGTATATCCAGTGACAAATTTTCAAGTTTTGGTTGCTAATGGTGGGAATATTGATTATGTGGGAAAATTCCACAACATTAAGTTAAGTATGGGAGAATACAATTCATAAATCCCAATGTATTTCATTCCCATTGGAGGTGTAGACATTCTAGGTATTCAATGGTTGAGAACATTGGGTACAATTTCTACAAACTCTAACAAATTATTCATGAGATTTGAATTGGAAGGAATTCAATATGAACTAGAAGGGTTAAAATATGGGCCTTCTCAAGTCATCATCTCTCATAGAGTGGAAAATATCATAAAAATGGTAGCAATGGAGTTGTGGTTAAACTTTGTTCTATGGATATTAAGTAGGAAGATGAAAATAAAATAGAGGAATTAAGATGCACCTTGGAAAATCATTATAGGGTCTTCCAAGAAATTCCTAAAGGTCTACCTCCATCTAGATATCATGAATATCAAAGGCCTTATATATATCCTCATCAAAAAAATGGGGAGATTGAGAAATAGTACAAGACATGATGGATTCAGGTATTATTCAACCAAACAACAATTCATTTTAATCTTCAGTAGTGATGGTGAGAAATGTTTTTTTTCTTGGAGGATGTGTCCTAATTATAGAGATATGAACAAAATCACCATAAAGGATAAATTCCCTATTCCAAATATTTATGATCTATTAGATGAGCTTCATTGAGTGGCTTGTTTCACAAAGCTATATCTTCAATTAGTATACCACCAAATCAAATTAAGAAAATATGACATTCCCAAAACACATTTTAGAACTCATGATTGGTACTTTGAGTTCCTGGTCATGCTTTTTGGGTTGACTAATGCTCCTTTGACTTTTCAAATCCTTATGAACAATTTTTTTCGACCCCATCTTATAAAGTTTGCATTGGTTTCCTTTGATGATATACTTATCTATAGAAAATCATGGGAAGACCACATTAAACATGTGGATCAAGTCCTGCAAATTCTTGAGAACAAGAAATTGTGTGTAAAATGATCCAAATTGTTTTTTGGGAAATAAGAAGTAGAGTATTTGGGTCATATTGTTTCAAGGGAAGGGGTTAAGGTGAACCCTCAAAATATTCAAGCTATTACAAAGTGACCTATTCCTAAGAATATCAAGAGTCTTAGAGTATTTTTGGGTCTTACAAGATATTATCGAAAATTTGTTAAGAACTATGCACACATTGCATGCCCACTCACATCTCTCTTGAAGAAAAATTAATTTGCATGGAATGAAGAGGATACCTTGAAATGATCACTTTTAAAAGATTCTGTGTCCTCTGCACTAGTATTGGAAACACCTATTTTTGGTAAAACATTCATAGTCGAACGTGATGCATCTAGACAAGGAATTGGAGAAGTATTGATTCAATAAGGGAGACAATTGGATTTGAAAGTAAACAATTAAAGGGAAAATACTAGCATATACATATGAAAAGGAAAGGGAAACAATTTTACATGCAATAAAAAAATGGCGACAATATTTCAATGGGAGGAATTTTAAAGTCGAGGCATACCATGATAATCTAAAGTAATTTTTGGAGAAAACATTGTCATCAAAAGATTAACAAAGATAGGTAGAAAAAATGCAAGGGTTTGATTTTTAAATAATCTACAGAAAAGAGGAAGGACAATGTGGTTGTATATTCCCTTTCTAGAATAGAAGAAGCCTCAATTTTATATTACATTACATCTTCCATTCCCATGTGGTTGGAAGAAGCTCACCATTTGTTGGCATAGGGGGATACCTAAGGTTCAATGCTACAAGAGCGCACCAACAAAACCCTAACTACCAGCCCTTTTGACGCAAGTCCCCTCAGCGGGCGGTCACACTACCAGGATCTTCGCTTTCCACGGGGCCGAAGAACTCAAAGGTTCTCCTTTCTTCCTATCGGATTATCTAACCCCATAGTTCACTCCTCTCTGTCCTCCTCTTCTCTACTTCGGGGGTCGGATCTCGCCTCTCGCGCTCCCAACCACTCAGGACTTCAGCTCCCGATAACCGGTGTACTGAGGTACTGAGACTCCCAATCCCAAAATCTCACGACTTCGCTTCCCATGAGTCCCAGATAAACCCACTTCGACTTCCGAGGCCCGAGTCGCCGATACCCGAGTATCGCTATTTCGTCCCCTCGCGAGTTCGCAACTTATGAGACCTGTTTCTTGCCTTTCAACTCCTGAGAGCCGACGTCCCGAGAGTACGTGCCACGTGTCCCTCCGAAAGTCGGCGCTTCCATAGAAACTGGAAATCGCTACCAGCAATATCGACGTGCATGCAACTCTTGCGCTCGCCAACCCCGATATGCCGATATGCGATTTCAACCAGGTTCTACTTGCGCTTGAAGGTTAACTCTTTCTCAAGAGTTCAAGTCGTCGATTATCTTCCTCTTGAAGAGTCCTTCGCTCCGAAACTTCTCCCGTTCGGGATTCACCTGGGTCTGTTCCATAATACTAGCTAGGAACTCTCCCTCCTGAGCTTTCACCAACTGTTCACTCGGGACCCTTATGAACTCAATTCTTCCATAATATCACATAAGCAGCATATGAAAGAAGTAAGTAACAGGAAGGGAATAGGCAAAGGAACACTGCCAACAACACCCAGAAAATAGACATATCCATGGGAATAACCACGACTCTTCTGTTCTTCTTTTCTCAGGCCTGATTCTGAGACTTCACTCAACCGACAACTCACCTGCACGGTTATTTTAATTCAGTACATCTTCTGGGCAAACAAAGATGAGGGTTTAACTGTCCAGCCTCCTCAACACACTCTATGTGGAGGTATTCCACTGCACTCTCTGCAGGAAACTCACAGCTTAGACAGAGAAACGATTGAACCTCAATCTCTCAATCCCTCAGATTTCGAACCTGCCATGCAATCACATATGCAACATATAGACAATAGGAAAAACAAGAAGCAAACATGCAACAACATAATATCAACAACACACAGATAATAATCACAGCCATGAGATTGAATCAAAGTTCCTATTAATTCAATATCTGTACACGGGGATTCTTCACGACCTCTCTGTGCTTCTCTTCTTGCTCCTCAATGCTAATGCCCTGCATAATCTGAATGCCTCCCTCTACAATAATACAAAGGAGGGTGTCTATACTCCGTTTTCCCTCTCGAAGTCATAACCCGTCTAATCTAGACTTAATTATCTTATCTACCTGCACTAAATCTTATCTACCTGCACTAAATCTAAGAAGTACCTCTGCTATCTAAGGTCGAGAGCTTATCTTCTCAAGGTCCATTTACAAGGTGTAAGTATGCTCTATGATGAATGCTTTCATTCAAATGGCGGTGCAACACATATCAAGGTGATTCAAAATTTTGGTGCTGGCGTCATCCAGTTGTCTTTTCTTTCTCCACGCGCCGACTCGCTTGTCGAGGTGGGGATGCTCCTGCATCATACTCCTCGGCTCAGAAAATTTCATCGGCTCCTGTCCATAAGCTCCTGTACACTGTGACCATGTTTCTGTATGACTGCCTCGTCTTCCCAGCTGGCATCCTCCACTGGGTGATCTTTCCATTTTACTAAGTATTCAAAGTATTGCTTCCTCCTGGTCTTCCTGCCTATTCTCTTATCCAGTATGCATTCCATCTGAGGTTTTTCTGCAACTGGAAATTTCTTCTGCCACTGGACCACTGGTTCCTCGGTTCCAGTGTCTGCCTCTGTATTCCTGTAAGGGTATAAGTCTGAAATATTGAAAATCAGAGATATCTCGGTGCCTTCTGGCAACTCAAGCTCATAAGCATTCTCCCCGAATTTCTTCAGGATTTTGCACGACCCGATCTTCTTCATCTTGAGCTTGTTATACGTCCCCCTTGGGAACCTTTCTTTTCTCAGGTGCACGAGAACCATATCGCCGACTTCGAACTGAAGTTGTCTTTTCCTCTGATCAACTCTGCGCTTATACTCCTGGTTCGATTTCTGCAGTCGTTGCTTCACCTCCGTGTGAAGTTCTTTCATCGCTTCAGCGAACTCTTCAGCCTTCATGTTGCTAGTTTCAATATGCTCTGACTCTCTGAGCTCAGACACTCCTCTCGGCTGTGTCCCATAATTTTTTTTAAATGGGCTCTTACCTGTACTTCGATTCACTGAATCGTTGTACGCGAACTCTGCCTGTGGTAAGATCTGGTCCCAACTAGTGTGATGCTCCGTCACCAGACTTCTCAACAGATCGCCTAAGCTTCTGTTGACCACCTCTGTTTGTCCATCTGTCTACGGATGGTAAGCAGAACTGAATGCCAAGTCAACCCCCAGATTCTTCCATAGCGTCCTCCAAAAGTGGCCTACGAACTTGGTATCCCGATTCGAGACTATGCTCCTGGGCAACCCATGCAACCGCACAATCTCTTTGAAAAATAAATTGGCGATGTGGGTTGCATCGCTGGTCTTATGACATGGAATGAAATGTGCCATCTTTGAAAACCTGTCCACCACCAC